>CAXKVI010000005.1:80837218-81130310 GCA_964058755.1 Campiglossa producta
ATTGAAGCAAAGGGCCTCAACCTAATCTAATAATCTACCCAGCAAACATTTAAGTCGGAGAACGATTACAAAACGATTCGAATTTCTAAATTAGAGACATTTTAGAAGCTATCGAGGGCTATATACAAAATGGGGACTTAGTTCTGGCCTAATGGGGTTGCCACCTATATAATTTTGTCGTTGTAATGAAAATGGGTATGAAACGAAAGGTATTTTAAATCGTTTTTCAACAAAAAAGGTTTCTAGGATTATAATTCAGGGTTGTGGCCTAATCCTCTTTTGTTAATGTTATAACATATTCGCTTTTATTTTGAAAATGATTTGACCTATTTGGATGAAATGGTACATTTCAAGCCATTAATCATTGTCACAAGGTTTTTACAGGATTGCCACCTATATATGGGCATTTCTCCCAAAAGGTCAACTTTTGCAGCGTGCGAACTCCTTCGTTTTTTGTAAATATCTTGAAAATTAACACTTGACTAGAATCATCCTTAACACAAATTATTGTGTTAAGCAAGATCTATAAGATTCACTATTTGTCAAAATAAAAAAGTGTTTTGGTATTTGCTTTTTTACAAAAAACGAAGGAGTTCGCATGCTACAAAAGTTGACTTTTTGGGAGAAATGCCCATATACCTACATTTGTTGGTATGGGCAATGTCAAATTCATAGTATTACCTATGTAAATCGTTTAAAAAGTTACCGAATGTGTATTACGTAAACGCAAAAATATATGTTGACAGTTTTACAATATTTTTTGTATAATTTTTACTTTTTTTTGCGTAAGTTTTACTATATTTTTTGTTAAAGTCTTACTAAATTTTTGTGTAATTTATACTTTTTTTAATGCAATTTGTACTATATTTTTTGTGTAATTTTAACTATATTTTAGAGTAGTTTTCACTATATTACTTTGTGTAACTTTTACTGTATTTTTTTGTAATTTTTACTTTATTTTTTGCGTAATTTTTATTTTCTATTTTTTTGTGTCATTTTACTATCTGCATCTTTTTTGTAGTTTTTACAATATTTTTGCATAATTTTTCTGAAGTTTTTACTATATTTTTGTGTAATTTTTATTATATTTTTATTATATGATTAGTATAATTTTTACTTTTTTGCGTAACTTTTACTTTATGTTTTGATATATTTTTTACTTTATTTTTCGTGTAATTTTTACTGTACATTTTGCTTAATTTCTACTATATATTTTGTGTAATTTATATTATATTTTTTGCTGTTAATTACTGAAACTGAAAATCCCAAATCCCATCATATCTATATTTCCCTAATTTTATAACTTTAAAAGAGTTCTTCCTATATATTTGTAAACCAACTACTACCTCGGAAATCGATTAACCTTTTTGCATAAAATTTGGCTTATCTCATTTTTGTTTTTAATATTAAACAAGATATGTTAATACGGGTATCAAATAAAAGTTTTTTCTGTCGTATGCTAACGACGTATACTTGAGGCATATAACTTCAAACAGAGTTACAACCTGGGGTTGTATATCGACTAATATCTAGGACTGTATAATTTGGTGTTGCCATTTTGGGCGGTTTACAGGGTTGCCACCTAGTATATATTTTTTTTAATACTAAGCAAGGTATGCCAATATGAATAACAAATTTATGGTATTATCGGCAATATACCAACGAAGATATTTTCAGGCAGGGTTGCCAACTACCCAATTTTATTTATGCTGTTGTATATCGACTACTATCTCGAGAAAGGCGAAGCGATTTGCAACAATTTTTTTATATAGATAAGTTTACCAGATGGTCATCTATTTGAATTCTTTCAAAATATATAAATAAATACTTAATACATATCATAGTCACAAGGGTTTAAGTCAAGCCCCGGCAGCTAGTGGGACAATTGTCCGAAAATCTGAAAATCTAATTCTCAAAGATTATTACTTGGCCACTCAAATAATGAAATTGTTGCTGCGCTTCTAAGACTGCTGTGATCACCTTGGCCAATCAATGCATGCCATTTTTTTTGTTTTGCTCAGTCGCTCACTTGGAAGCAACGAGGCAACAACATACGCTCTTTCACTAACATAACCTGAGTAACAATTTTGCCGGGGCCTGGTTTAAGTCAACTTTTGTTTTTGTAGTATACTCATTGGGTTGGGCACGCACAGTTGGGTCTCCATAGGACATGCTCAAAGTACTCTGAAAAGTCGTAACCTCCTTTTGTGACTTATTCCAAACGCAGCCCACAAACCTACTTTTAAGCCACCCATATTTAATACTCCGATGCCAACAGACAACATAGCTTGCACTTAATAATTTCGCACTTCCGGCATTGATCTGCTAATAAAGCAGGAAAAATAAAATAAATTTTCCGGAGGAAACAATAAAAAAATCAAATATCACCAAAAAAATATCGATATGAAAATCGGAATGCCCCTTTAAACATGCATAAATCATTCAAACGTAAGTGTGCCGATAAGAAGAGCTATGAAAAAGATGCCTATGGGAAACATGCAAGCGGGTGCAACTAACAAAACAAAAAAAAATTATATGAATACTCGTATGAGTCGAAAGGAAAATCGAATGATAAATATTCCCAAAGCGTTAAAACATTTCCGGAACCAATTTCGCAAATGTCAAACGAAAAAAAATTAAATGTTTTGCTTTGTTTTTTGCTTCTTTTGTTGTTGAACATGAGACGAGGAGATGAGTCAAAAAACGCATTTAGGGTTACAACTCTACCCATACTTTGCAAATTGTCGTCTGGTTTTTATTTATTTTGAATTTTTATTGCTATTCGTGCAGAATTGGTCACGAAGGGACGAGACTGTTTAAGTTGAATGCGTTGTTTCATTTATTTACAATCAAAAGCTGGCTAAATAAAGCGTAGCACAATGTTGCCATTCGATTGTCATGCAATCAGCCCTTCCTTCAGCGATTCGCTTTGACGCTATAGTAAATTTTTACAACAACCCCTACTTCTTGACTTTTGATTTGCCAAGGCTTGGGATATATTGAACCCTTTTTAAAATTCAATAAATTACAACCAAATTGACTTTCAACTATGGCAATTTTATTGCTATCACACATATATATTTATATCCATACGTCCTTTCGTTTGTATTCTCGGGCAATGATGCAGTACAGTCTTTCGAACCGATGCGGCTGTGTACTTGATTCCTTGTTTGTGTGAGTAAAAAAGTATCCCTGCAAATAACGAGGGAGTACCCGGACTACTCCTAAAAACCACGAATCCAAAGATACAATTTATTTACGAATCGAAAATCTTTTCAATTTGTCACTTGAATCTTTAACGAATCAGAAGTACTTGCTATTTGCTATTTGAATCAATCAAAGACACTTTTATTTGTGATTTGATTCTTGATGCTTGTGATTTGATGGTTGAGGAATCACAAAGCAAAGTATCTTTGATTTGAATGTGGAATCGAATCACTAAGAAAAAGTATTTTTGGGTTGGTTGATGATTCAAATCAAAAAAGAAAGGATCATTGAATCGGTAAATCACAAATAAAAAGTATTTTTGATTTGGGCGATGAATCAAATCAGTAATAAACTTTGATTTGGAACGCGAATCAAATTGATTCTTTGTTTAAAAGTGGATTTGAAAACAAAACGGACTTCATACCATAAGGGACTTCAAATCACACAACACTGCCACATTTCGGACATTGATATGTCCGAATAATACATCTGGAAGCAACCCATTACTTTACTTCTACGTACTCCCAGGAACCCCTAACAAATAGTGCCGAAATCGGTAAAATTATAATCAACGACCTACCAGGATTTTTTTCTTTATTTAGGGCACTTTCGTTTTTTTCCAAAACTTTCAACTTTATTTAGTAAAAAATTGGTCTACTTCGTCCTAGTTTGTTACCAGTGAGAAAATTCTAGTTGTTATTTGGTATAGGTTCTGACTACTTTGCTGTTTATCTGCAAGACATATATGAGCCCAACCATCCATATATCTATTAAAAATTTATAAAGGCATTGCAGTTTTTGATTTAAGGTTTCTAGGGCTCAGTTCTTAGCTTATGATTTCATAGTGAAGCCTGCATTAATATATTTTGAATTATGTTCATTCACTGCTGCATCATAAAATTTATTATGAGTATATAAATACATATTTGTTTGGCAGTATGTCTGCATCCTTATAAAGCGTATGCTGAACTCTTCATCGGCGCAATTGGCAATAGCTTAACTAATTTATCAACTTCATCCTTCGCAAGGCACTTCAGTAGCAAAAATATATTTGAAGCATCATCTGTTCTATTTGCTTTAGTTGATTGACTTTAACACTTTTTACTTATTTTGTATGTAAAGTGTAGGTACTCATCCAAATCAAACTTCGCCGATCCTTGAATTCGTTCTGAAATAAAAATTCATAAATTTTCGATTAAATTTGTAGCCGCGAACCCAAAAGTTGAGTAGTAGAGTTTTGTAGGTGCCCCAGTTGGAACTGAAACGGATAAATGTAGTTTGCAGTATAAAGGGTTACCGTAACTGGAAAGAAATTCCAGAAGATGTATAGTGAAACTGTCTTCCCACGATTCATCCGTGAACAGATGAAGAATTGAAAGTCTCGAATGATCCCACTAGTACAAGACTCTCGCTAAATGTTAATATATATTATCATCTGCATCTAAAGGGAGCTAGGCGATTCAAAATCTTAAAATTTTATGGGCACACATTGTGATTTTTTTTAGAAGGTTTTAGTATAATTAGAACCAGGATGACGACGTTTACTAGAGAGAGGCTAGATTTTTTCAATACAAAGGTTATTAACTTTGATAATCATTGCAATAACTAAATTTGTGTACCTACACAGATATTCTGACCACGGTTGTCGTTTTGGCCGAAACATACCATTTTTGTTACGAATTTTTTCTCTGGGTAAGTTGGTACGTAACTTCATTTTTTGCCATTTTAACTTCAACGCAACTCCAGTGACACTGCTACAAATATCAAAACTGCAAAAACATTATATAGTCATGATGTGTCCTTTCACTCTCCTTTACTGACAGTAGAAGAGTAGTAGTAGCACTTGGGAAAGGGCGAAAAAAATATGTTCATATATTAAAAACCATTATTTTGGTACGTTTTTATCGGTTTGGTACGAATTTTGGTACGCAAAATTTGAAAAAAGCGGCAACC
Organism: Campiglossa producta; assembly: GCA_964058755.1. Lineage (NCBI taxonomy): Eukaryota > Metazoa > Arthropoda > Insecta > Diptera > Tephritidae > Campiglossa > Campiglossa producta. Next base: position 80,842,379 of record CAXKVI010000005.1, read on the forward strand.
GTGCTTCTGACCCCTCTGTTAGCACTTTGAAAAACCCCGGACTGAATTATTGCTGACACACGCCAAGGTAGGAGGGTTAGATCAAAACACACCCGTGTAGGGGGAGTCCTCGGCATACTTCGTCGACTCATTTACATAGCGATCGAAGTAGTACTACTAGTATCGGGTTTGTGTCCTAATGTGATCAGTGTGATCTTGCTGGGAGAGAGTAGATTTTCGGAGATCGCGCAACTCAATGTGAATCCCCCAAAAGTAGTCGAACCAAAAGAAAAAGTCTGAATGGTCTACATTGAAGTGGGAAGAGCATAGGGCCAAGCGGGGACATGGAACTCTGCACGCCTGCATAAATTATATTAAGTAGACAGTGTGGTACAACCTCAGTCAGTATTTAGCATGGTTGAACAAAGCACTTACTCGACCGATCTTAGCCTACGGGGCAAAAGTGTTGTAGAAGGCAGATGATGCGAAGTACATCAGACATGTTCAGCATGTTGCCTGTGTTGGAATCACCGGGGTTTTGAACATGATATGCCTAATAACACTGATCGACCTCGTTATCACGGCGCACTTAAACTGCGGGAGTTCGGACTCTTGAAGGCGCATATACGGCCAATGCGGAATGTGAATGACCCGTTTAAAAAAAAAAGAAAGGGAATCGGCTCAGAAATTCGAAACTTAAGTTTTCACGATGTAGGCAGACGAATGTCCCACCATGGCTTTTGAAACCTTTAAGTTTTATTGTATAAGTTGTGATATCAAAACGGTGCAACCGCTAAACGGGGATATTTGGGAATGCTACTTCATGCTACCAATAAGTCTTAAACACTTTTAATTTCACCCGGAATGTCTTTGCCTAGAGAATACAATGTTCATTTCAAGTGAATATTGAGGTTTTAATTAGTAGAGACAGATTTATCGATAGTATCGATATTTTTTTTGTGTTGCACTATCAATGTTTTCTACGATGGCCATAAATCGTCCCTTCATGTTTTGTTGCTTTCTATAAGAAATAAAAGCTTAATTAATCTTCCGTAAGGCTAGTAGTAGTAGGCATAACTATTTAAATCAGCTGATCTAACAACCTCATTGAAATAAAAGGATTGATTTGATAAGAAGTTAAATTTTGTCGATAGTACCGAAGTGGTTTTCAAAATATCGAAAATGTCACAAGACGGCAATAGCGATAGTTTCCAACACTACTCTAAAGAGATTTTCGGCCCAGCCTCTCTTCCAATTTGTGGTGTGCTGTTCTTGAATTTTTACCTACAAATTGGTGGGGCCTAAAATTTTTTTCCGACTTCGTATGACACCTGCAATGCAGATAAATTTTAACTGCGAAGCTTTTTATAGCAGAAATACACTAGGATTAGTGCAATGTTTTCTATCCGACAGAAACTTTTTCTCCTGAGCTGTTCTAAAGTACATTAGAGAAAAGCTTTCAATTTCCTACCGACTCTTGAATTACTGAAAAATCAGTTATTTTATTCCCATTCAAACTCTTGTAGGCGAAATTGAATATTAAAATGAAATAAATTTCCAATGAGTTAGAAAAAACTTATACATAAAAGAAAACAGAGCAACAATCAGCCAAGTTCAACATCAACAAACGGAGTACTTAATAAAAACAAAATTCCTTTCGTTGTGATTTGAAAGAATGTGCAAGAAAAAGATACCCGCCAAATTCACGAGCTGTTGAATAAAGTGAATAACTAATAGAATGAATGGCAAATGTAAGCCAATCTAATGTCACTTCATTCATCGGTGTCCATCACTCAAGTGTAACGCTGAGCGCTGCTCTGGAGCTATTGGTATTGCTTCTGCTGTTGCTTCTGCTCCTGCTAAATGCCGCAGTTGCCTTTTCTTAGATTTTTTTTTATTGAAAGTTCAATATGTGTAGATGTATACTTTTCATTTGATTTGCCACTTTTTATTGCTGTACTATGTAGTAAAAAATATATTTGTACGTATCCTTGAACTATGTGTTTCTTAACTTTTCTAACCTTTTTTAACAATTTTGGTTTTGCTGTTCTTTTCTTCTTGCTCTTGTCAAATCAACTTTTTAATAACTTACTGGTTCACTTTCTTAGATTCTTTGATTTTTCGAAACCTTTGACTTTTTATTGTATTGATGCTTTAGCTATGGGAAATGGTGATACATTAAATATTTAGTACAATCATTTCATATGGCTGCTCATGAATGTAATTGCATTTGTGTGCTTTTGAAAATTAGAGTTGCAGCAATTGGGTATGAAAGGAATTTCCTGCACTCAGGTTTTATTTTCCACTTCATTACATCACATTTTGTGCTGTGGTGATGAGTTGAAGTGATGAGGGAGTGACAGCAAATTGGTGTTTTCGATTTTTATTTGCTGAAGAAATAATATTATGCTTTTGAATCGTGGATGTTTTTTGATTTTTTGTTTTTGTTGCCAATATGTGTATGTATGTAGAATTGAAACATGTTTGTTTGTAGTGACTTGTATCTGAAGTGGACGCTAAAATTGTTGCGCTATCAAGAATCTATGTATGTATATATTTTGTAATGTGCTTTCCCAGCATAAGAATTTTCAGCGACCTCTACGGCTCCAGAAAAGCGCACTAAAATTCGAAAGCAAATATCTTCAATTTGCCATTTTCACGAAGGTGGTTTAAGAACACGAGGCTCCATTAATTTGCTTCAAAAAAGTTAGAGTTGTAGTAGTTCACTGAAATTTTGCACCCATGGGGCTAAATTTGTCAACCGGACAACCTAAAAATTTGATGGCTTCGATTTGAATGAAATTTGGTGGAAGTGATTTGCTATGTAAAAAAAAATATCACCAAAGGGCGCGTATAAATGTTGGATGGTTACCGAGATATACGGGTTTGAATTCGCAATATTTTTGGTGTAAGCATTTTTTTCTTTAAGGGACTCATTTTGTATGGCGAACGATAGCTCAGATGAACGATTCGTCTGCTCACAATATCGCGTAGCCATCGCATTATCAATCATTTTCGTTCGCTCCATACATTTTTGAAGTATTTTCGACTTTTCTTTGACATAAAAAACAAAAAATGAATGAAAATGCGATTTTTTTAGCAGACGAATCATTCAACTGAGCTATCAATCGCCATACATAATGAGGCCCTAAATTATAAGTCATGTATTTGACTCGCTAAAAAGGAACATGGAAACCTTTTTTAAAAGTATTTTTTCCGTTCTTTAAGAATATGAATTAAAAAAAAATTATCGAAAAATTATCGAAAAATTTGAGTAAAAATTTCATAAAAAAGAATTTTTATAATTTTATTTTTAGCCCTATCTGGCATATGTATACCATTTACAGGACAGCTTCCTGTGAACTATAATTTTGAGTTATTTAACCGTATCAAACAGTCGTAGCAGTAGGTACTTCTGTATACACTGAGGGAAAACAGCGTTGTAATACTAACTCCGATCGCAGGTATTATTACATTTGGATTAAAATGGTTACTTTTCAAATTGATTATTTCGTTGGGCTAAAAATAATTATGTCAATATAAGAATGATTCATTGTCAGAACTAAATCCGTTAAATTTTAAAACAACATTTTTATACTCGATGCATCAATTTCCAAGGTAGGCCGACTATCATCACTGTTTTTTTGTAAATTTGATTTCGTTTTTGTTAAATTTGCACTGTTTTTTTCCCTCAACACGAGCTGTTTTGTTTTCACAAATTCTGGTTGATTGAGTTTAAGCATCAATTGATTTAAGATCTCATAGTTGATTTGTGTTTTCTGAAAATTTTAAGCTTCACTTTATGAAGTTAGTAGAGAAGTACCTACTCAGTGTTTGTAAATATTTATTATGTGAAAATATTTCATTTTAATTAAAATATGCCAAGTTGATTTAATTCAGTCACTATTGAACACTTAGTGTAGGTGTAAAAAAGCATTGTAGACAATTAAATATGCTAAATTAATTATTTTTTGATTGAACGCACTTACATAAATTTAAAGCTTATTTACAAGCAAAACAAGAGAATTTTTGGCAAAGCATTATACAAGTGCTTTACTAAAAGCCGCCCACAATTCGAAACCACTACACATGCCAGTGGTACAACATTTCTAAGCTGATTCATGTTGTAAAAGTTTTGTTATGCCCACAACAAATGTAATTTGTTGTAATTTTCTAGTTTTTCTTGTTAATGGTTTTATTGTTGGTTTAGTTTTCGAGTAGTTTATTGCTTTTTATAGTCTTAATTTTAATTTTCTTCACAAGGAATTTTATATTGCTAAATGTAGTAAGATGTAGATGCATAGAAATAGGTACACTGTGTTGCATAGCTATGAATGCAGTACAAGACTTAGATAATAGTACCTGGGTGACGGAGCTTGCTCGGTGCTATCAATATAGCGTTAACTTTACTTACCCAAAATTATCGCAAAATTACCAAAAAATAATCCCAAAATAATCCTAAAATGATCCCAAAAAGACCCTTAAATGTTCCCAAAATGATACGAAATTGAACCCAAAACGACCCAAAAATGAACTAAAAAGGATCCCAAAATCACCCTAAAATTATCCCAAAATGATCCAAAACTGATTCCCAAATGATCAAAAAATACCCTTAAATGTGCCCAAAAATAATCCCAAAATGATCTCAAAACGACCCCAAAATGATCCGAAAATAACCCAAAAATTGTCCCAAATTATTCCAAAATTGAACCCAAAATGATCTAAAAATAGCCCCAAAAATATTCCAAAGTGAGCCCTAAATGATCCCAAAATGATCCTAAAGTAATCCAAATATGATCCCAAAAATATACCTACAACACAAATACAATACGGTAAAATGGTAACCCTGGGCGGCTACCCTACTTGAAAATATTTAAGTTGGCATGTCGCTGAAAATACCTTTCATTTGATACCCATATGGGCATATCTAACTTCATAATTTGAAAAACTTGATATAGGCGGCGCCCTATACACCCCCCAAGTGGCAACCCCCAAATGGATAGTCTTAGAATCAACCATACTATCTATATTCAAAATTTCATCCAAATCGGTCAAGCGGTTCCCTAGATAGTCTGGATACACAAATATACATAAGGTAAAATAAATAAAACGCGGTCAGGTGGTAACTCTAGAGGTTACCCTGCTGAAATTGTCACATATGGAATACGGTTGAAAATACCTTTCATTTGATACCGATATTGGCATATGTTGCTCCATAATTAAAAAAAAAGTTAGATAGGTGGCAACCCTGTCACCCGCCCCAAGTGGCAGCCCCCAACTGGGTAGTCTTAGAATCAACCATACTATCTATATTCAAAATTTCATCCAAATCGGTCAAGCGGTTCCTGAGATAGTCTGGATATACAAATATACCAATGTACAAATATTTATACAAGTTTAGCTCGTTTAAAGTTATAAGATAGTGGCCTTTCCAATAAGGAATGCTTTCCCAAAGACAAAAACTTGGTATGTCCAAGTTTATTGTTATTCAACGAAGTGTATACATATAACACACTGTTGGAACTACCAAAGGGTAAAATCTGGTCAAATGCCGAAATACATGAATAGTACTAAAAATCATAATTCCGTAGTATATTTTTGAAAATATGATATGTGGGCTCTTCATTTCAAAAAGGGGCTTGGTTTCACGAACAAATTTAAATGAAAAATTGTATAGAAATCTGACATCGAGAAAAACTAATTTTCACTGAAGTGGCGCTTAGATTGCAATATTTTTCGAAAAGGTAGTAAATTTACTACTATTACAATAGAGTTTATACCTGGGTTTTACATGTTTATACATACGAACGTATGTACATATATATGAGATGTTGATGCATCTTGTTCGTTGTGGTATTTTTCTTACTAAAGTTTCAGATTCAAAGCAAGTGTGTATTGCTATTATTTAGATCGTGATATTGTTATTGCTTTTGTTGTTTCTTTAGGCCACAAAAACCACTCTCAGCAAAGTAATAAAGTACTTGTTTCAATTTTAACTTTTAAAGATGCTATCGTAAATAGCCAAATATGTATGATTGCAACAAATCAAAGCACATTCGCCTGGTACAAAAACAGAATTGTTTCATTAAAAAATGTCAATCGGAAAACACAGTACTGGGAAAAAGACAATTTAGCCTTTGACCTATTTTTAATAGTGTCATTTAAAAACATCAAGGGATCTCAAGTATTTCTTCACTTATTACATATTTTCGGTTTATTTGTCTTCCAAAAACGATAAATTTTTTTTCAAGAGTGATTTTCTCCTACTCAGCCTTCGACATACCTACCAACAATATTAAATTTGAAATTAAAAAAAAAAAAATCGAGTTTTCGAGATAATTAATGTGATGAAAAGGGGTCAGGGAGAAACTCAAAAACCGACCAATATATCCAATTTATAAGAATGACTGACTTCCTTATTAGGGGTCGTGCATATATGACGTCACGCGATTTTTGGTAGTTTTTGACCCTTCCCCTCCCCCATGTCACACCCAGTCACGAACTTTTTTGTTGGTATACAGTCGAAAATATATTTCAGTTGATAACCACTTTGGCATATCTTGCTCGATATTTAAAAAAAATTGAGGTAAGTGGCAGCACTATAATCCGCCCGAAGTGGTAATACTTAAATAGAAAGTCTTAGAATGAATACTATCAATATATCAAATTGGATCCATTAAGTGGGATCGGGTGAAAACGCTAGCTGGCAACCCTGCCTGAAAATGCCTTCTTTCAAATAACTTTATTTGAAACCCATATTGGCATATCTTTCTCGATATTAAAAAAAAAAAAAAAATTGGGATAGGTGGCAAACTTGCAAACCAAAAACTCCAAACAAATACATAGCCGTCTAAGAAGTTAACATTTGAAAATGTTAAGCTTGGGCGATCAAACACAAATATAGGGTGGCTCTGATTTATTATGTTCTGACAGTTAAAAGGCTTTAGCTCTTCAAATTAAATTGAATGTTTTTAGTACCAAATTAGAAAAAAATGCTTAATATAAACCATCTCGATAGACCATCATCAAATGCCATTGACAGTTGCTGACCCCTCCATCTGACAACCCCTTACAGCGTTCGTTGGGATACAAATTACTATAAGTGAACAATTTATCATGTACCTAATCACATGCATACTTAGCTGTGTTAACATATATGATTAAGTTAGTTTACTTTCAGGAAAATTTTACAAAAAAAGTATGCTGGTGCATCAACTTAGTCCTCCATGCTCCTTGTTAGCCGCAATATCAAACACTGGTCGTACCACAAAAACACATGCTTTTACATAGGAATATGTACACACCTACGAACATAAGTATGTATAAAGGTGTCCACAAACTTGTACATTATACATATGTACATAAATGCAGTTCTGATAAAAGATATGTATTCTTCTCGTGCCCGCTTACCGAGATCAAACACTCATTTTAACCATTGAATCGACCCTTTTACACTGTTTGCATTTCTTTGCCTCAACTTGTTTGTGAATTTACTTGGAAATTTATTGCACTCGAATAAGTTTGAGTGTTTAATGTTTACAAATAAGTATAACTAGGTAGTGGTGACTGTAGATGAATCCTAGCCTCTGGTAAAATGACTTGTGTTATTTTTTAATTTTCAATTGTATGGAAATATGTCTGCCATGGCGTATGATGAACATTTACGCAGGAAACATGCCAAGACACTACGATTTTATTTGTTAACTAGGTGGTGGCCGCGACTTCGTATGCGTTTAATTTCTGTTTTTTTGCAGCTGGGTTAGCAAAGAATAAAATCCAACAAACGACTGGAGTTCAGCACTTAAGGGTCGTGTTGTCATGTAAGCTTTAAAGTTTGCTTGCTCGATAAACCTAAATTTCGGTCACAAAAAATGTTTTCATCGGACTGATAAAGCTTAAAGTTTAATAAAAAACGACCCTAAAGCCATTTATTTTTTCCAATATAAAGAACATAAGTTATAGAATTTCTTTGTACCCAATATTTGAAGTTCTACCCAAATTACAAATTATAAACTAATTTTTATTTCTTATAAGGTAAGAAATTAGTACATTTCCCTTAATAGCCATATTAAGCATTTTGGTATTAAGAAGGTACACATTTTATGAGATATCTCCGGGATAGCTTAGGTATTGAAAATAATCAAATGGTTTATGACAGCATTCATAAACACCTTTTGTTTGATACCCATAATGTACTAACACATTTTTGTGGTATATTCGTCGATGCTTCCGAAACCGTTCGAGCTATCGAAATTTCAAGATATCTCCCAAACCATTTCAGATATTTCAATGAATCACAACACATATTATAGCACTCATTGACACCTTTCGTTTGGCACCCATATTGTACTAAGACATTTTTGGTCACCCCTGGTCCACATATTGTCGATAACCCCAAAACCTGTTGAAATATCGCAAAAAATAATATCTTAAACTTTAAGTTGAGCGTCTAGCAGTCCAACGATTCAATTCAATTCACTACTTTTAGAGTGTTACGACCACAAACATACAGACAGACATGGTCCACATATTGGGTGATAACTCTAAAACCGGTTGAGATATCGAAAAAAGTAATATCTTAAATTTTAAGTTGAGCGTCGAGCAATCAACGAAAAAAGTTTCATTCAATTCCATTCATTACTTTCAGAGTGATACGGCCACAAACATACGGACAGACAGACAGACAGACACACACAAATTTTAGAAATGGTTGATTTGGATTCTACCCGATTAATAATGCTTCCCCAATCAATTTTTTGTTGATATCTGCCATGTACCTGTAACAATTTTATTATATGTAAAGATTTTTATATAAAATAATATTTTAATGTTTAGATTAACGAGATACTTATTTGTGCATTTTGACATGAATTTGTGTGTTAAATAATCGTTTATTGTATGTAACTAGGTACACAAACACTAAAGAGTTTTGTTGTGTATAAGTATGTGTTTCTAATGGTAGGTACGTCCCAACCTCCTGAATCGTTGTCATGAAGTTATGGCTCGCCTACCGCTGATTGCACTTGGGACGCGTTAATGCCAATGTTGTCTATAACATTTTGCCATGTTCAGCGATTGTAAAAGTCCAATTGCTGTGGCTGCTGATGCTGTCTCTGCCATTGTGTACTGCCTTTATTGACCAGCGGATGTAAGACGCGCATTGACGGCTATTCGTGCTACTTTCCGCAGCCAGTATTGATAATAACCTACTTACACATGTGTTTGCTTCCGTACGACTACAGCTATTGGCAAGAAAATAAAGCTACTTGTAGTTTTTATTCCAAAGTCTGATATTAGAGAGCTTGGTGGGCCAGTGTGTATCTCTGCCACACCATTACCATACCTTACCACATATATCTATCCATCTATCTATCTATCTATCTATCTATCTATATATATAAAATTCAAATTATGTACATTAGATGAACTTGGCTTCTAATCGAATGAGCCGATCAAAATCAAATTTTACACACGCACTGGATATCTTCCAGGGATGGTCACAGGCTAAAAATATTTTGATATATATAGGGGGCGTGGCACCTCCCTTACAAATGCAATTTTTCATTGTCCGTATCTCTGGAAGTATTCGGGTTAGAACACTGAAATTTGGTGAGGGATTGTACGAGGTCGATCCCTACCACCTCCAAAAAAATTGGGGATAACAAAAAAAGGGGGGGTGGCACCTCTCATACAAATGGATTTTCTCATTGTCCGTATCTCTGGAAGTATTCGGGTTATACCACTGAAATTTGGATAGGGGTTGTACGAGATCGATCCCTACCACCTCCGAAAAAATTGGGGATAAAGAAAAAGGGGCGTGGCACCTCCCATACAAATGGAATTTTTCTTTGTCCGTATCTCTGGAAGTATTCGGGTTAGACCACTGAAATTTGGTTAGGGGTTGTACGAGATCGATCCCCACCACCTCCAAAAATTGGGTATAACGAAAAAGGAGGCGTGGCACCTCCCATAAAAAAAAAAAACTAATGGCAGCGATATACCAACAGGTTATCACAACCTCTAACGACATTTTTAGCCGAGCTTCTCTTTCCAACTTGTGGTGTGTTGCTTTTGAGTTTTCCTACAAGTTGGCGGGACCTACAGTTTTTTGCCAACTCCGAACGGCACTTGCAAAGCAAATGAAATACACCCGGAGAGTTTGCCAAACTACTGCCGAGGGGCGAACCCGTTTAGAAAAATTCATTTTCTAAATAATTTTTGATGTTACTTTTGCCGGGCATCGAACCGCCACGACTTGGTGTAGAAGGCCGAACACTTAACCGCTACACCACGGCGGCCGCCACTGAAATTTGGTTAGGGGTTGTTCGAGATCGATCCCCACCACCTCCAAAAAATTGGGTATAACGAAAAAGGGGGCGTGGCACCTCCCATTCGAAGGAAACATTTTATAGTCCATAGTATTTAGGTTAGACCACTGAAATTTTGTGAGGAGTTATATAAGATCAATCGCTGCCACCTCCAAAAAAACTGGGGATAACGAAAAAGGGGCGTGGTTCCTCCTATACGAAGGAGATAGCGATATGGATTAAAATAGATATGGTTAGAGAAACATGAAGGGAAAAAAATTTGTGGCAGGACAACGTCTGCCTGGTCAGCTAGTATACCATAAGATAGCAATACATTTTCCGAATTAGCAAAAACAATTTCAGTCTAGCATCACACAAATTAGAAATATTATCTGAGATGTTCAGGCCAATTCTTAACATTCTGCAAGAATTTTTTTCTTCGGGATTTTTGCATTGTTGGTTTGGAAAAATTCCTTCTTTTTTTCTAGGGAAAAAAATAATTGGAGAAGACGAATTCGAAATATTGGAAATAATCTGTTTCGGTAATTACCAAGGTATTGCGAGTATTTATTTGTTTATTACACTAGTGGATAGATTTTTTATTCATAATAGAAGGAATGGGATAGGTAACAAAATCTGTGCGGAATTTTTTTAGAATGGCCCTGATTACACTGTACAGCAGCCAAAAAAAGTGTGTTGTACCCCGTTTCTATAACTCAATTTGATCGATCGTCGCGACTGAAATATTCGATTTGAAATAATTATATTGGTATAATTACATTCATTATTTTTGGTTTCTGTAGAAAAATTTAATTTTGTCGATTTATTTTCTCACTTGATTTTGAGGTAGAGAAAAAAAATTTTATTTTTTTTTTTCAATTTTGAATAGAGTCGGGTGTGACTACAACGAAATTTTGTCGATTTTTTACAGAAACAGGGTATGTGAAGTCAGATTTTTCGGTTCACCCTATAAAACATTTGGATGCCGCCAAATATAAAAAATAAAATAAAATTATGGTTACTTGACCCCAGAAAATTTGTTTAGTCACTTAACAAAATATTTTTTTACAACTATCTATCCTTTTCCAAAGTTTGGAATCCAAACCACCCTTTGGAGAGAAAACTTAGGGTGATCCGAAAAATCTGACTTCAAATTCGGATTCAGCACACCGCAAAACTTCAGAAATCGGTGAGAAACCCGGTGGTATTTTCAAAAACTAAAATTTTGTTGTACAGTGTTATTTTATAAATTTTTTGTTATCGATTTAAGGTTGAACAGATGTTACACATTTCCTGGCAGTATTCGTATATTTGTTGAAATCTTAAGTGAATCTATATTTTTACACATAGCTGTATCAATAAAAGTTGTATGTGGCTTTGTTTGTATCAAATCGTCCTCGAGTCGGCCATTTAATGGATTGCAGGGCGTTGCAGAAGCAATTATCATTAACAACGGTGGTTACCCCACATTTGACCGATGCCAGATACAAGATCTTTCTTGCAACAACACACACACGCCTTGAATATACATGATTACAAAGAAAAAAAGTTATAAGAAATAATCATACTCATCTGCTGCTAGGACAATCGTAAAATAAGTCACTTTCAAACAGTACACATACGACTTAAGTACGCTTAAGGAGTATGTGCCGTTTAAGTATATGTTTACTGTTATATCTACATACATAAAGAGATTTAAAGATATTTCATGTCTAGATATAAACGCAAAAAAAGTTTATGTTCTATGCAGCTGGTGCTCCTTAGTATTTGTACGACTTTGTAATAGAAAAACAAATAGCCATTGCTCTTGGCAAAGCACCTATCTTCTAATCTGATGCCCAGCTCATTGAAAGTACGCGACTCCTTTTGGCCCTTTGTGACAATTATTTACGTGTTTTCGTTTGTTGAATTTTATTTTTACTACTTTTCTGACTGCCACCCAAACTGATGTCTTATGCAAAGGGAGATGAGTTTATCTGAAACCAAAATCGCCAAACAATAAGGAGCCATCATTGACCTCCATCACCACATCCACATGTTTTGCTTTTTATTGTTGTTTGTAGTCTTAGTACATAAATTTTCTAAGTTATATTGAACTTTGTGTAATGGTCAACAAAGCGACATCTAAAGACAAATAAATAGAAAGCTCAATAAATTTTTTTTCTTTTGTGTAGCAGAACTGCGATGCCAAACACTTTATTCGACTTCAATAGGCTTTGTCAGGATAACTAAAAGGATAATAATAATAATAGATACCCGCATGTACAAAATAAGTACTAGAAGCCTTCGTTTGCAGACATAAATATTTGAGCGTTGTGATTGTAATCGCCATTTTTATTGTCTTAATTACAATAGACACCGCTGCTGGCGGCACATATTTTAAGTTTGTCATCTTTGAATTATTTATTTCACCTTCCGGTAGCAATTGCCTTACTGTTGCCTAGGTTTTGATTACTTTATTGATAATAATAACCCAGCAGCGAATTTTCCTTGAAACTGTTTAAACAGTAGCACCTTTGCGACAGAGCTTTATTGGGACATTTTTGAGGTTGCCATATCATGTAGTTTTCTCTTGATAATCATAGGTAAAATCTTTCTGGTCATTGTTATATATATGAACTATGGTGGTTAGACTGTCCCAAAATTTCAAAGTTTTTATACCTTTCATGAACATGAAATGGTATTATAACTTTGGTCCGATGTTTGTAAATATGAGAAGAAGAAGAGATAGACCCATCAATAAGTATACCGAAATGATCAGGATGACGAGATGAGTTGATTTAGCCATGTCCGTCTGTCCGTCTGTCCGTCTGTCCGTCTGTCTGTCTGTCTGTCTGTCTGTTTGAACGCAAACTAGTCCCTCAGTTTTTGAGATATTTGGCTGAAATTTGGTATGCGGCCACCATTTTCCAATATAGGAATCATTTGTCGGAACCAGCAAGATCGGACCAATATAACATATAGCTCCCATACAACCGATTATTCCGATAAACGGATTTTGGGCTATAACTCCTGTAATTAAACACGAAGGAACGTGAAATTTTATAAGTAATGCTATTTTTATATGTGAAATATCGATGCTGAAAATCATAGAGATGGGATAAATATTTCACATAGCTCCCATACAATCGATTATTCCGATAAACGGATTTTGGGCTATAACTCCTGTAATTAAACACGTAGGAACGTGAAATTTTGTAAGTATTGCTATTTTTATAGGTGAAATATCGATATTGAAACTCATAGAGATGGGATAAATATTTCACATAGCTCCCATACAATCGATTATTCCGATAAACGGATTTTGGACTATAACTCCTGTAATTAAACGCGTAGGAACGTGAAATTTTGGACGTATTGCTATTTTTATATGTGAAATATCGATGTTGAAAATTATCGAGATTGGATAAATATTTCACATAGCCCCCATACAATCGATTGTTCCGATAAACGGATTTTGGTAGATAACTCCTGTAATTATATAGGTAGGAACGTGAAATTTTGGAAGTATCGCTATTTTTATATGCGAAATATCGATGTTGAAAATCATTGAGATGGCATAAATATTTCACATAGCTCCCATACAATCGATTATTCCGATAAGCGGATTTTGGGCTATAAGTCCTGTAATTAAACACATAGGAACGCGAAATTTTGGAAGCGTCGCTATTTTTATATGTAAAATATCGATGTTGAAAATCATTGAAATGGGATAAATATTTCACATAGCCCCCATACAATCGATTGTTCCGATAAACGGATTTTGGTAGATAACTCCTGTAATTATATCGGTAGGAACGTGAAATTTCGTAAATGTTGCTATTTTAGAATGTGGAATGTCGATGTTAAAAATCAATGAGATTGGACCAATATAACACATCGTCCCCATATAATCGATAGCTTCGATAATTTCGGTATGAGCTAAAGTTAAATTCACACAGGCTGTACTAGGGATCAAACAGTGAAAATCGTGACGCTTATTCATGAAAGGTATTTAGCCTTCGGCACAGCCGAAGACAGCTTTCCTTACTTGTTTTATTTAAATGCATACCCCCTAATTTTGACCATTAAGCATCAAAAAGTATGCCGACTTGTAAGTGAAGATATCAGTAAAATCGTACTACATTTTACAAGCACTTCGTAATTAGTAAATCGGTATTTTTTTACAATATCCTTTAAAGGGTCGAAAAATTTCAACAAAATGTGGATAATATCCACTGGATATGTGGTTACTCATTTAAAGGATAATTGAAATATACATAGGCCAAATATAACTTTTTTTAATTATCCTTCCAGGACATGGAAGTAATGTACTTTAAAATTATTATGCTTCAACTTTTCCGAAACTCTATGTGTTTTAAAAATTTGTATAAGAAATACAAGTATGAAAAGTAGGGTAACGATAAATGTATCTAAAAAACAGGTAAATGTTACTCATACGCCGTGTAAAACATATAATAAGTGCACTTACGCAATCTACTAAAACACTTTTGAAATTCCAATGTCCTTTACTCGTGAATACGTTTTTTCAATATCTTTTCAAAGAATCCTTTAATTTTTTTGTGAGAGTGGTATAGATATCATATATATCCATATCGATTCCCAGGTAGCTGCCATGAACTTTTTTAGAAATATTCAGCCTTGAAAAGTATGTATATACAGGAGGGGCCACGCCTCTTCCCCATAGCACCACCAATTTTAATGGTCCCACCTTTACCGCACATAGAGATATTAAGCTTAACGGATTAAGTTTGTATTAGCCTATTTCTCTGAGAATTGTATTGATATCGTTTACATCCATACCAATTTTCAGGTTCCTGCCGTGAACCCTTTTGTAGGAATTCAGCTAAACAATTAGGAATGTATTGGAGTTTCCATGTCCCCTTTTCCCATAAATTTTCGTGAGTATACATAGTTGTGATATCTTATATCTCCTTACAAATTTTCAGGTCTCTACGAAGAGCCCTTTTAAAGATATTCATCATGAAAAGCTAAGTTTTCCTAAAAACAATTTAGTCAATATCTCGCAAAAGTTCAGGGTCACGTGTGTTACACATTAGGGCAATATCTCGGAACCCGGTTCGCATAGAACTAAAAACCATGCCCCTGAGAGGAGGGACTACTCCCTTTCAAAACACTCACCAACACTTTCTCGACCCACACTTGGTCCACAGTTTGGCGCTGTTTGGGAAACGGGTTCGCACATTAGACTTAGAACCCCTCCCTGTTTAGAGCCCGGCAAACGCCTTTTATTTGATATCCATATCGTACAAACATCCTTTGAGTCACACCTTATACAAAGTTTAGTCGATATCTCGGAAACGGGTTCCCATATGGAACTAAGAACTATCCTCTGCTATAACTCTTATCTACACCTCTCATTTGACACCCATATCGTATAAACAATTCCTAGGGTCACACCTAGTCCACATGTTGGTCGCTATTTCGAAAACGGTTTCGGACATGGGTCTTAGAACTACTCCCTGTTAAAACTCTCATCAGCACCTTTTATTTGGTACCCATATTGGTAAAAAACTTTCAACCCTTAATCGATAGTAATATAGCCGAAAATATCACACGAAAATTTTGGTCACGATTGGCAGGGTTGTAAAAGAATGCACTCATATGCGAATGAAATCAGTTGAAGTCTTATTCAAAGACTTCAAATTGCGAATGCATTCATTGACTCCAGTTTTGAATAAAGAATAAAAAAATGAAGTCTGAAGTCTTTTTGAAGTCATTACTTTGAAGTCATTTTGTGAAGTCACTAAATGACTTCATTTTTTGCGTGAAGTCACTAACTATTTACAAGAAAAAATTATATAACCTTGAATCATCCATAATAACCACTTTATTTTAAATATAAACAAATTATTAACCAAATATAAACAAAGCGGCTTATAGTGAATTATATTTATGTCAAAAAAGCAGAATGTAAGCGATAAGCGAATGTTCATTCATAACACAATCGACGATATTAAGATATTGTGATTTCGTAATTCGGATATATGACTCATGTTAACTTTTCATAAAAAGTACTCAGAAGACCCATAACTAATTGTTTGTGTAATATATTTTAGAGTTTAATAAATATTGTTTGAGGAAAAATAGTTTGCGATCAGGGGTTGTATGCCACAGGTAAATTGACTTCAAATGACTCCATATGACTCCGACTGACTGCAATTGATTTCAGAAAGAATTTTGATTCAATGAATGCAATACATGAATAACCAAAATATGAATGAAAAAAGAATTTGAAGTCGCAAAATGATGTCTGAATAATGACTTCATTTTTGAAGTCGAAGTCAAAGAATTAAAAAAATGGCTGCAATCATTTTACGATAAATTTTGCGAATGCATTCTTTTACAACTCTGGCGATTGGACACTGGTAAGGCATGTCCCAGCGGGGTCAAAGTTCAGATTACCCCATGGAGACTCAAAAAGTTATAACGATTTTTCATTAAGGAGATGAAACATGGGCATCCTGCGTTTCACTGTCTTCGTAGTAATCGCCTTCACTTGTGAGTTTCTCAAGAAAATTTTCAAAATTTTTCCATTCCAGAATTACCTCAATTCATCAGCTGATCTAGAGAACTTTGATCGCTAGTAGAAACTAGCGCAGCGCGCGGCAACGTACAATCACTAGGCATCTTTCGATGACTGTTTGGACTTTAAGACAGATCGAAGAATTTCCATTTTGCTTCTAATTAAAGGACAGTGTATTGCCCAGTTCGAAAAAAAACGTTCTTTATGAGTGTTGGCGTCGGGCGACATTGGTCCATTGTCGCAATAAACTCTTGAATGACTTTCAGCTCGCGAACCCTAACATTGCCTCTTTATAGCTTTGGAAATACGCTTCTGTTGACCGACAGAGCTAACCATGGAGTGCGGGAATCAACAATTGTCAACAATTGTGGTAAGTGTTTGATCTGAGAAGCGAATACTCTTTGTATTTTCTAGGACGGACACTTTGTGAATGGAGAAAATCGAAATTTGGCACATCACTGGGTTAAAATTCACAGTGATTAAACACCTCACCTTCTCATAGCATAGTTCAGATTTCTGAAAAAATATTGAACCAGTTTAGTGTATGTAGGTATTTAAATAAGCCTAAAACACTTGTTTACTTTTGATCTCACTTTAAAATTTGATAAGCCATATTTAAATCATATTGAGAGGTAAAAAGGTATTATGTGAATAGAAGATGGGGCTTTATCTGTTTTTATACCTGTCAATCGAACAATAAAGGAATTATGGGAAATCAAATAGAAAAGAGGAAAACTTAGATAACTGGCTTCCTTGCTTTGTTTGCACGTTCAAATACTTAATAGTTAGAAACGAAAGTATGTTTATAGAAGAAGTAAAATAAAATATCAATACTTGTACAATTCTTAGTCATTGTTTGATTGTGATTGGCAAATAAGAATTGTCTTCTTATAATCTAAGTATTAGAAGTCGAAAAGGAAATGCTCTTATTTTTTATACTTAGTTGTGCTAAGCACACAATAGCAACGAAACCCGTATTAGAAATCGGAACGGGAATCGGATTCAAAATAGGAACGGAAACCGGATTTGAAATAAGATCGGAAAAATGATTTGAAAAAGGAATGAGCACCGGATTTGAAATAGGAACGAAAGCTGGTAATAAGATAGGAACTAAAAATCCGAAAGCAGATTTAAAATAGAAATAAACACCGGATTTGAAATAGGAATTAGATCCGGTTTCAAAATAGGAACGAAAATTGGATTTAAAATATGAACGGAGGCCGGGCTTAAAATAGGCTTGAAAACTGGCTTAAGCAGTGGAACAGGCAATACAATTTGTTCAAAAATTACAATTACAACAAATTCAGATATAGTGTTCAGTTACACCCGACCACAGACTTCCCTACTTGAACTTAGTACCGCTGTTGCTGCTTCTGTTAAATCTTATCGCTAGAATTGTTAAATAAGTAATGGTAGGTTTTACAAAGGATTTTCCTTGATTTACGCACTTGACTTCGGCGCACAAACTTAGCTTTGCAAGACCAGCTAAGAAAATTGTAAATGTGTTTTATTATTGTTGTAGCATCCATCTGGTCTGTGATGTGGCTGATAAGAGCTACTAAAGTTTGAAACGAATTGAGTGCTGGATCTTAATTCAGTAAATTCAAAGCTGTGCAAACAATTGGCAATATCGACTTGTCTGATGATTTAACTGATAGTTGATTTTGTGGCTGCAAATGCTGGTTGATTCTGTACTTTAAGGACTTTATGCAAAAGTAAATAAATACATATTTAAATACATACTAATTTCGCTATAAGTGCTTAGTTTAAGTGTATGTTGGAATAAATTGTGTAGGAAATATATTTTATTTGAAAAGCATAACCCGTAGTTATGGTTTGGAAAGTAGCCGTTATATTTATAATATTGATTATTATTAACTACTTAGCCTGAAGGATACGGAATATTAGACACACTGTTGAAAATTTGAGCATAAATTTTAAACTTTTAAAACGAAATCGATCAGTAGTCGCAGCCGACTGCTCTACCGCTGAGCTATGCCGCACATAAAGTTTTTGTGGGTAAAATTCTAGTACCTACATTCAAACAAATCAAAAAAAAATTTAGACTGCTTTTTAAAACCTTTATATTAAGCCGCTTTCTTGTTTGCACCACCTCTTTTATGCAAAATTTCGGAATCTTGCAAAGTCTTTTTAGGTAGCTTCCCGTTGAGCTAGACACTTGAAACTTGGAACATAGTTCGGAGCTCCGTGGCAATGCAATGTGAACGAAAAAAGTATCCGCTAGGTGGCGCACGGATCAAGAAATACGGTAAATTCATTTAAAAATTGAAATTTTAGGACGCATATTTGAGGAACTTCCCGGTAAGCTAGATTATTGAAAATTTGCAGAAATATGAACAATTGAAGACAATACAAACTGTTGTACAAGAAATTCCGCTAGATGTCACACTGGTCGAGATAATTACAAAAAATATTAAAGGACTCCTGGAATTTTGCGATCGATTTTTAGTAACTTCCAGGTTAGTTAGAGACTTGAAACTTGACACATTTGTCACAACCCGATGACAATGCAATCTCTCATCAAAATAATTCCGGTAGGTGGCGCACGGATCGAGATATTTCGAAAACTAATTTGAAGTTGAAAATTTTGCGATCGACATTTGTCCAACTTCCAAGTAACCTAGGAACTTGAAACTTGGCATTATATTGAGGGAACAGTGACACTACAAACAGCAAAAATCAAAATTCCGATAGATGGCACGCTGGTATATATAATTGCAAATCTTTAAAAAAAAAATTATAAGACTCCTGGACTTTTGCGATCGATTTTTAGTAACTTCCAGATTAGTTAGAGACTTGAAATTTTACACATTTGTCACAACCCGATGATAATGCAATCCTTTTTCAAAACAATTCCGGTAGGTGGCGCACGGATCGAGATATTTCAAAAACTAATTTGAAGTTGAAAATTTTGCGATCGACTTTTGACCAACTTCCAAGTAACCTAAGAACTTGAAACTTGGCATTAAATTGAGGGAACAGTGACACTACAAACAGCAAAAATCAAAATTCCGATAGATGCGATGCTGGTCTATATAATTGCAAATCTTTAAAAGAAAAATTAGTAAACTCCTGGACTTTTGCGATCGATTTTTAGTAACTTCCAGATTAGTTAGAGACTAGAAACTTTACACATTTGTCACAACCCGATGACAATGCAATCCCTCATCAAAACAATTCCGGTAGGTGGCGCACGGATCGAGATATTTCGAAAACTAATTTGAAGTTTAGAATTTTGCGATTGAATTTTGACCAACTTCCAGGTAACCTAGGAACTTGAAACTTAGCATTTAGTTGTGGAAAAGGTGACAATACAATTTGTTGAAATCAGAATTCCAAAAGGTGGCGTGCTTTTCGATATAATTGAAAATCTCTAAAACATAGGGGGAATCTTGCGATAGATTTTTGAGTAACTTCGAGCTAAGCTAGAGACTTGAAACTTGTCATATTTGTCAGAACCCGATGACAATGCAAAAAATTCTGGGTGCAATCAAAAAAATTCTGGTAGTTGGCGCACATATCAAGCAAGATATTTCCAAAACTATTTTGAAGTTGGGAACTTTGCGATCGACTTTTGACTAACTTTCTGGTAATCTAGGAACTTGAAACTTAGCATTTAGTTAAAGG
Organism: Campiglossa producta; assembly: GCA_964058755.1. Lineage (NCBI taxonomy): Eukaryota > Metazoa > Arthropoda > Insecta > Diptera > Tephritidae > Campiglossa > Campiglossa producta. The sequence continues at coordinate 80,862,860 of CAXKVI010000005.1, forward strand.
AACCGTGACAGCACCATATTTAAAAATCAAATTTCCGATAGGAATCACCAAAACTAAAAATAAAATAACAAAAAGATGATACAAAAATTTTAAAGACAACCTTTATATGAATGCTGTCAAAAAGCCTCAGGAAATTTGTCGTTAAACAAAGACATGGTTTCGGTGTTTTTGGTTTTGAAGTTTTAGTCATACCAATTGTAATCAATTTTTGAGATTTGAAAATATAAAGGTGGAGTGCACGTTGCCAAACTAAGGCAAACGATTTTTGAGAGCCTAAATAGAAGTTCGGTTATCGACAAAGCATTTAAAGCCTATTAATTGCACTTCACCTTTATATTTTCAAATCTCAAAAATTGATTACAATTGGTATGACTGTTAAAAAAGCATATCGTCGGTGATTCTGCAAAACGACGTAAAGGGCATTTTCAAAACGGTGTATGCGATTATCAACTTTTAAGACAACTCCGATCAAGATCGATTCTTTTAATTAGTTCTAAACGCAAAAGTAGTTTTCTTGGGAATAAATGAACAAGTCATAATTGCAAGGGCTATAAAAGTGTTTGTCACAAACGTCGTTTACGCGTTTCTTAGATGCCCGATGAGTGGTTTTGCATAATCACCGACGATATCCATATTCCCATATTTGCATACAGATTACAATAAAAACTTTTACTAGGGGTTTTTTCAAGAATTTTTGAAATTTTTCAGAAATACTTCAGGATTGGAAAACAAATGCAGTGGTATTGATTGCAGCCAACTTATCCAAGAACTTTTAGCCAGATCTATTTCCAACTCTCACAAAACTCAAAATTCTATAATTACAAAAAAATACACCCATTTATGTACATACGTATGTCATATAAAGCCAAAATTACTAATACTCTACACCTTTATAAAAAAATATGTGAAATTGTAAGCTGTGTAGCCAATATATTTGTTTTGAATCAGAATGAATAAAATTATTTCATTCATTCATTCATATTCTTTTTTTTTTAATTTTGAAAATTTTAGGCAAAGTGAATATTCAAAATATAAAATATTCAAGGCTAAGTTTTTTGGTTCTTCAAATGGAAAATTCAAATTTACTGTACTCTATTGTACTCAAAGTTTGAATCCATTCATGCAGGCGTCTACTACACATTTCTGAACAAACTACCTCTGGAGAGGAAACCTAGGCTAACCTGAAAAACCTGACTTCAGATTGGGATTCAGTAAATCCAAAATCTTTAGAAACCGATGAGAACCCTTTGGGTTTTTTTTGGCTGTTGTAAAGTGTAATTTTTGATGTTGATTTTACCAGGTTGAGATCCCCGAATACTTGGTATAGTAGCCCACACTACGGCTATTTTTTCCTTTGTAACTTTTTAAAAAAGTTAAAGTCTATGTATGTATATTTACCTATAGTGCTTACTGTGGCTAATTCGGGAAAAATCTTTACCATGATCCCCACAATAAGTAGATATCATTTTCTGTTTATTACCCACAAATTATATGCAAATTATATTTAAATTAATTTGCTCAATTTCTATTTAGCACACAAAATTTCTCGCATTAACCCATTAATGCCGTTAGTTAATTTAAATGTGAGCATAAATCTAATTGCTGCCATATATGAATGTTTGTTACCAATATATGTAGGTATGCATCCGAGTATACATGCAACTGAACTAAAATGCAACCATGCATTTTATGCCATTAAACTTCCAAAATTTTTGCATTAAATTCATTTTACGAGTAAAACACCATACTCTCGAACATAAATAACTTTAGCGAGTTAGAAGTACTCGTGGAACATGTAACCAGAGACCTAATTTCTATTGCCAAAATGCAAGCAAATTAAAGTCCGAACAGTAATTGCGAATTTATGTATGCATTTAATGGCGATAATAATTCGCAGCTGAACGTTGTTAATGCAGTTGTTAGTGGATGTCAGTTAGATGCTACTTCGTTGCTTGTTTTTGCTGCTGCTGCTGCTACTATTTGCCGAAAATCCCCAAATCCTTTGGTAGCAAAGCAGAACTCCAGCACATAATTTAACTTTCTTCATTAAAAACTTGAAATGGCTTTTAGTTGGTCAAAGCAAAAAAGTAAACATTATTTGAGAATATAATTCGACCAACTAACTAAACCCCACCAAGTAGAGTTCAACTCGATTGCTTCAGCTCTGCTGCGGAGATGTAGCAAGTGCTGAAATTTGGGCTGCCTGCCTGCCCTTCTGTGTTTAGATGCCACAGAACCGAAGGAGTTTGGTAAAATTAGGAAAAAAGTCGTTTAATAACGTCATGGGTGTATGTGAGGGGTTTGCAAGTGGGGTCATTGGTAGGGTTGCCACCCAGTTTTGCCACCTAACTGCATTTTATTTATTTCTTCGCACAACGACCACTATCTCGGGTGCCTATTGACCGATTCTGGTGGAATTTGGTATATGAATTGTATGCTTTTTTCGAATTACTTGGGAGTTGCCACCTTATCCGATTCACAGGGTAGCCACCTGCAATTTTTTTCAAAATTGACCAAGATATGCCAATATGAGTGTCAAATGAAAGGTACTTTCAAGCGCATTCCCAACATGTTATTTTCCAATTGGGTTGCTACCTAGGGTTGCCATTTAACTGCATTTTTTTATTCCTTGGTACATATATCGTCTACTATCTTGGTACATACCCAATGCATGTTTGACATTCAATGTACCACAAAGTCAATCTTGAAACAAATATTCCTACTATTGTCTGATTTCTGGCTACGCCCCTGGAGCAATACACTGCAGCTTTCAACTTTTACGTATGAAGTTAATTCTATGAGTATATAAAAATTAAGACCAGAAAATTGAAGGAAAAACTAATAATCAACATTTCCCTCAATTGCAATTTTGTTAAAAAAAAGTTTGGTTTTTGCTCATCGTTTTGTTCAGCAAAGGCAGCTGCGGTAATCATTCCAACACACATACAATCCAAAAAAACGTTCGCCCCTTGTAGTTCTCGTAGAAACGAAGGAAGGATGAAGTTCACTAATCCGACTTGAAGGCCATTCAACTGGCAAACGCCGACGATCACAAATGTGCATCCAGGCAGCTATCGCAGCAGCTGCAGGTCGTGCTTGGTCCACTTGTCTTGTGATTGGCTCTTAATGTGGTTTTGTTGGTCTTTTGGACTTTTGGCCTGCTTGTCAATGCGGTTGGTGGTCGCTCATCGCTCAATTGTGATTTCCATTGCCGCTGTCGCCAATAAGTTAAAGTTTTTTTTCGTTCGTTTTGATAATCACGTCCTTGATGTATGTATGTATGTATATGTGGTGTATGCGCCCTCTTCCACTACAATACACTAATTCCAAGAAATTTCGCTACCACACACAAAGCGGGGTATACGTCTTCCCTTATATTCCGGCAATGAAAATGGTTAGTGGCTGCAAGTTCCACAGGAAGGATGGGTGTTTTTACTTAAACTTTTGCAAACTGTCTCACTCGAAGGGATTAACTGATGTGTAATATGTTTGATGTTTGTTATACATATTGATTCGCTTTTTTTTCTACACTCAGAAAAAAGAAAAATATGTACATTAAACAAGGATCCCTTTTTCTAATAGAGAAAAGTTTCCTTATAGTGGAAAGGCAGGAACCTTTGGTCTGGGAGAAAGCCCTAACAGTTTTCAAAAGTATTTAAAGTGGAATATGGAAAAAGCCGCACTCGTTGTAAAAACAAGATCCGGATGATAAATTGAGACCCGACTAAGAACATGGAGGAGCAATCACTCACTCACTGAAAGCCTTTTAATTTTGTTTATTTCTTTCGGTTTCGGTGTTTTCGATTTTGTCGCATAATATCACTTACAAATGTAAACTTTTCAAAATAGATTTCGGAAAAAAATATAAAATAGGTGTCAAATTTATTGATCGCCTCAAGTGACAACGCCCAAGTAGAAAATCTTAAAATTACGCATATAATCCACACATAAAATATCATCCTAATCGGTCAATATACGAAGAAATAAATGCAATGCAGTTAGGTGGCAACCTGTGGCAACACTGTAAAGCGCCAAAAGTGGCAACACCTAAGTGTTAGAACCCACAATACTATCCCTATGCCCAATTTCATCGCAATCGGTCAAACGGTTCTCGAGATAGTACCGCATTTACAAATATACAAATATACTGCGGTACGGTGGCAACTCAACTTGTCGCCGAAGATATCTTTCATTTTGTACCCATATTGGTATATCTTGCTCAATATTTAAAAACAAGTGATATAGGTGACAACACTGCCGCCCCAAGTGGCAACACCTTGTACTATTTCTATGGCAAGTTTCATCCAAATCGCTTAAGGGTTACCGATATAGTACCGGATACACAAATATACAATTGTATAAGAATAGCTCGGTTAAAGTCGTTCATCCCCATGGTTCCAAAAAGGTGATGATAACATCAGATCCCCAGACGATATTACGAAAAAGTACTTTCTCTGACAGCGTGGACCGAATTTTTGTGGTACCACAATGGGCCTTACAGCTTGGTCATACACACATTTATCGTGACTATTGAATTTTTTATTGAATTGAAAATCTAAAATATAATTTGTATGTCCCTATTTTTTGCATTTTTTAAAATCCGTTCCCCGCATTAATAACTTCAGTGACATTTCCACAAATTCGAACTGCCCAGTTAGTGATCACATAAAAGTGAAATAAAAATTGAAATCAGACTATAAGAAGATATACAGGCAAAATGTTAAGCTTTTGAGTTTATAAAGTGTGTGGTGGTGATGCAGTCGGCAACAAAATTGAATTAGTCTAATCAAAAAGTCACAAGTTTTTCACACACCCACACAAGCACACAAAGCCAAGGAAATAGCAAGGATAAGAGCTGACCACTGCCCGGTGCTTGTTCATTGTGATTGTGTGGGTAGTACGCGTGTGAGCAGAGGCACACCGAATTGACTGAATGTTGTTGAGTTTTTGTAACTGCAGTCACTTGTGTCATTGGGAATTGTCATCCTTTGGCAGATGAACATTGAACAGCTAAACTGGACTTTACTAAACTGGATAGTCCTCAATTTAGCTCATACATTTACATATACGAACATCGTATTATATGAAGTATTTGTTCTTTATAGGCACCCTGTCGGAAATGAAGCAGACAGATTAAAAAGAGAGGAGGGATCAGTAAAGGGAAGGGTGAATGGAGTAGAGGTATAGGGTCAAGGGCGTAAAAGGGAGATAGAGGAGTTATAAACAAAAATTAATACATATATAAGTACCAGAGGCATGAATGTGCAAATTTTCCAGATTTGAGTTAATGGGCTCACGTGATTAACCACTCATTTCTCTACGATTCACGAAAATCCTGGGTTTCCTATGTATAAAGAACCCCCGGAAATTTGCAATGCCATTTTCATGATTGTGTAGTTCAATCTCTCAAAATGTATTCATGCTTCTGGCACAACAAAAATGTCTTAAAATTGAATTTCCAAATTTTTTAAAATTTGCGTTGTGCCAGAAGCATGACAACAATTTTGCTACACATTCGTGTTTCTGGCACAGTGCAAATTTTAAAAAATTTAGAAACTCAATTTTTAAACATTTTCGTTTTTAATTTAAAACATTTTTAAAAAATATTTTATTTTTCATGGTAGTGACACATTTTTCGTTTAAAACTGAATGCTAAAAATGGAAACCACAAATACCACCAAAGCGACCTTATAGTAAAATTTGTTTTTAAGAAAAATGCGCTTCAAGACCGGGTCGAATTTCTTCAGAGACAATAATGGATTAAAAAAACAAATTACGAGTAAGATGATGAGCCCGATCACCCAAAAGCTAAGTGGGAGACAACAAAAAAAGAACTTCCAGCTGTTTTACTCGATCAATAAGTAGTTAAAAATTAAGTTAAAAATACTTCAAATTCCAGCAGGGCATATCCAAAATTACTCACGTATACACGAATACAGTAAACTTTTAGAGAACTAGCTTCTCTGTTTAATAGTTGTTGCACTGCGAGTTTATTTTTGTTGAAAGACTTCAAAAAACTTTATATATGCAATCCATTTTTTTTGTGAAAAAGTTGTGCTTTTTAGGTGCACAATTTTCTCACTTTTTGACATTTTATTTTATTGTTATTTTTTTACTTCATATTTTGATGTAACTCGCTTTCATATGCTGGTATGTAAGTTTGTAAGTATGATTGCTAAGCAAAGCATCAGTTCACTTTCAGTTCAGCATTCAATTTAGAATTGCAAGTTGAAAGTTTTATTTCTAATCCGATTTTTCATTCATAGAAAGTCTTATGCACAAATCGAAATAAACTAATACTAACACGTATGTAATATATATACATACATTGCTATGCTTGTTTGCAAGGGCATTCCCATAAAATAAAGAATGGTTTTTGTGCAGTTTCGTTTTTCATTACAATTACTTTTTGTTTTATTTCAATCTATTATATTTTATTCACTTATTCAGTAAGCTTAGTGTCAGTTCAAAGGATATGCGAGTAAGCCCCCGTATCTTTGTGTCCATGTAGATAGCTACCCCGCAGGCAAACCAACTAATTTTGAAGTGTGACATTGCAACCATGTAGCATGAATTCTTACTACTAACTTATCCATTTCGAGGCGCAAGAAGAGAGCTCTTTCTACATATAAAACTAGTGCTCATACACAGTACAGTCCAACATTCTTCTAAGTTTTGTTATTAAAGATTGCCTGAATATGGTCAACACTAAAATTGAATTTAACTCCTAAAATAGTAGTTGCAAAACTACTCTTTTTCCTGACTAGTTTATGTAACATAATAGGGTGTGAATGTACCTACCCAACAAGCAGCAAACAGAAAATTCTCAAATATTGAAAAGGTCACTCTTCAATTTGATTTTCAGCACTCTTAGGCTCAATTTAATGGAGGTGATTTTTAACTCCGAGTTAATTTTAAAATGTGTCAAAAACGTATGAGATTAGCCCTCATGATATTAAGCCATTACTCAGCTGAACCTTAGTATTTTTTTTAACTTAACGTTCGAAATTTTATTTCGATTAAATTACGATTACGGTCTGAAAAGTACTAAATTTCTTAGTTTTATAAACAACGAAAATTTAATTTGAATAAAATTGTTCATTGGGTATACATACGAATGAGTGTGAAAATTACTGGCATGTGCCAGCTTAGCTCTTGGTACAGTTAGGTATTTAGTTGTTGACATCAAAGGTTCTTAATGCAATAGAATTTTTGAATTTTCAAATTAAGATTTTAAATTCTGTTTGACTTTCACTTGAATTTGTTTTAAATAACAAAATTACGGTTAAGTCACAGGAAATGTTTTTATTTAATTTTAAGGTAAATGTAATTTAAAGTTAGTATCAGAAGGCGAAAAGCTAATGTAATATCTCAACATATAATAAAATTTTAGCAGCTGTTCGATCCCCAGTACAGCCTGTGTCGATTTAACTTTAGGTCATTATATGGGGGCGATGTGTTATATTGGTCCAATCTCAGTAATTTTGGCCATCGACCTTCCACTTTCTAAAAGAGCAATAGTTACGAAATTTCACTTTCCTACCTATCTAATTACAGGAGTTATCTACCAAAATCCATTTATCGGAAATAACGATTTTATGGGGGATATGAGAAATATTTATCATATCTCAATGATTTTCAACATCGATAATGCACATAAAAAATAGCAATACTTACAAAATTTCACGTTCCTAGCTGATTAATTACAAGAGTTATAGACCAAAATCCGTTTATCAGAACAATCGATTGTATGGGAGCTATATGTAATATCGGGCTGATTCCGACAAATATCTCAAAAACTGAGGGACAAGTTTGCGTTCAAACAGACAGGCAGATAGACGGACAGATGGACATGGCTAAATCAACTCACCTCGTCATCCTGATCATTTCGGTATACTTATTGATTGGTCCATCTCTTCTTCTTCTCATACTTACAAACATCGGACCAAAGTTATAATACCATTTCATCTTCATGAAAGGTTTCAAACGAATTTTCGAAATAACTTCCTCCGTGCGCCACCTATCCGTAGCGCCACCTATCTTAATTTTAATTTTTACGAACTCTATTGACATCGTGTCCTTAACTATATGCTAAGTTTCAAGTCGCCAGGTTGCCAGGAAATTCGTTAAAGGTCGAGCGCAAGATTCCCAATTTCAAACGAATTTTCAAAAAGCTCAGCTTGTTTCAAAAAAATGTGTCAAGCTTCAAGTCTCTAGCTTAGCCGGAAGTTACTCAAATACAATCGCGATATTGCTCCCTCATTTTCTAGAATTTTAAATCTCGATAAGTGTTACATCTAGCGGATTTTTTTTTCTAACGACTTTGTCTGGTCTTAATTTTTTTATATATGTATATGCCAAGTTTCAATAATGTAGCGTACCGGGAAGTTACCTAAATATGAGTTTCATTAAGTTGAGGAAAGAAAAGGGAAAGAAAGGAAAGGAAAGGAAAAGAAAGGAAAGAGAATGAAAGGAAAGGAAAGCAAAAGGAAAGGAAAGGAAAGGAAAGGAATGGAAAGGAAAGGAAAGGAAAGGAAAGGAAAGGAAAGGAAAGGAAAGGAAAGGAAAGGAAAGGAAAGGAAAGGAAAGGAAAGGAAAGGAAAGAAAAGGAAAGGAAAGGAAAGGAAAGGAAAAGAAAGGAAAGGAAAGGAAAGGAAAGGAAAGGAAAGGAAAGGAAAGGAAAGGAAAGAAAGGAAAGGAAAGGAAAGGAAAGGAAAGGAAAGGAAAGGAAAGGAAAGGAAAGGAAAGGAAAGGAAAGGAAAGGAAAGGAAAGGAAAGGAAAGGAAAGGAAAGGAAAGGAAAGGAAAGGAAAGGAGAGGAAAGGAAAGGAAAGGAAAGGAAAGGAAAGGAAAGGAAAGGAAAGGAAAGGAAAGGAAAGGAAAGAAAGGAAAGGAAAGGAAAGGAAAGGAAAGGAAAAGGAAAGAAAAGGAAAGGAAAGGAAAGGAAAGGAAAGGAAAGGAAAGGAAAGGAAAGGAAAGGAAAGGAAAGGAAAGGAAAGGAAAGGAAAGGAAAGGAAAGGAAAGGAAAGGAAAGGAAAGGAAAGGAAAGGAAAGGAAAGGAAAGGAAAGGAAAGGAAAGGAAAGGAAAGGAAAGGAAAGAAAAGAAAGGAAAAGAAAAGTTCTTTTCCTCGGTACGAACCTCTATACGAGTTGCTCAGAGTTTCATTAAAAGACTGAGCTCCGACTGCCTGTATTTCAGAAGTAATAGGTAGCTATCAATGGGAATACGCAAACTATCTACAATTTACAAGCTCATATTCATTTATTTACAGTTCTCACAAGCCAAAATTCGCAAATTAGATTTGTGAGCGTAATTACCGAAAATTTACGGCAATTGCGGTAGTTGTGGCTGCCACATCAATAGGCAGGCAACAACTCCACCAAATACCCGGTTATATTCTGTCAATTTTTTCTTAAATTTTTTCATATGTGTGTGTTCCATATGATGCAGCCGCCTTACTGAATGTTTGTTGGCTGTGGCGGTAGCGGCTTTGATGTCGTTCTATGGTGGTCCTGCGAAACCAGCTCCTACCCCACCACTTTTTAAATATTCGAGTGTGACTTTGCGGATATTAATATACCTACATACATATAAGTATTTATGTATGTTTGTATTTGCATGTACGCTTTTTCCTACCAGTTTATTTAAATTTACAGCCATTTGAGTCATTACAACAATGAACCATTATTTTTCATTTGCAATTTAATTGGCCTCTTGACGAATTTTCGGCGTAGTTTTTGCTTATGCGATGCGTATAACAAATTCGTTGAAAATGCAAAAAAAAAATAACACTGTAAAAACGAATTACTGAATAAAAGAAACAAGTAGGTGTTGATTCATGAGTGGTTGGTTTTTTTTTTGTCGTTTGCTTAGTTTGATGGCTGTGGTGCCACTCGTCATCGCCGTAGCGTTTGTTAAATTGTTGAGCTGGCGCGTTGTCCCGGAAAGGAATCGACCGCGGCATTTGACTTTGAAGTCAGCATCGCGACTTTACGTATTCAAGTAGATTAGGGGGCGTATTATTATTAACTTAAAAAATACCAGCACTGTGTCCAAGCTGAAAACACCAAACCGCAAAGTAGTCCCCTACCTTCTTCTTTCATCCAAGTAGAAACTTCCCTGTCTTCGCTTACGACATCGGATGTGGCTTAATTTCACACAAGGATTATACCTGCCGACAATTCGAACCTACAGAGCTCCTCGGTAAAGATCATAAATCCTTGAAAAAAATTTTTTCACGCATACTCCAAACGTCATGTCATCTTCTTGGGACATGGTCCATCATTTTCAGTCATATATCACAACAGCAATGCTGAGAGACTTCTAGAACTAAGTTGGCGTTCACTTACTTGGTACAAACCCTCATATGTGTAGCTCACCGAAATTTTTATCTTGTTCAGTTTTTTTTTTTTTTTTTGTGGAATTAGGTCCTCCGTAATACCAGAGCATTTGGCATTTTATTTAACAATTTAAATTATTTTTTACTCAATTTACTCACATATTGTTTAATTTGCTTTCCTTTTCAACACCTTCGTGCATTTTACTCATTTATCCTTATTGCGGTATATCGCCTTTTTATTGCCTTTAAAATTAACTTAAATCAAGATTTATCAGTATATTTTTTCCCCAAGTTCCTCATACAAAGCTTTGGTGCCATGACAAAATCCCAAATGGCAAAATCCCAAGTAAAAAAATTGGGATTATGACACACCCCCTGCAGTGTCATAATCCCAATTTTTTTACTTGGGAATATGACACTGAGTTTTTGACACCTTTGAGCTGAAAAATTAGAAAAAAACTCAAGCCTGTTCAATACTTTTATTACAAGATTTATTTTCAAGTTTTTTGCCAGAAACAGCATGGCGTAGCCCAGGGTTATTTAAATAAGCGCGAAGGCCGCCAACTCGCAAAGGTGTTCTGCACAAAAAAAGTATGGATTACACAAAAGAGTCGGATCCGTGGCATGTCCCAAGCTTCATATTTGGGATTTTGTCTTATTTTTATTTGGGATTATGACACCCAGTCTACAGTGTTGGGATTTTGCCACTTGGGGCTATGACATGTCACCCAAAGCTTTATGGTATTTTATAATAAGCCAGCCAGGCAGAAATTGTCCTGTCCTGGCCAAAAAATCACCCTATCCCTATCCCTATCCCTATCCCTATCCCTATCCCTATCCCTATCCCTATCCCTATCCCTATCCCTATCCCTATCCCTATCCCTATCCCTATCCCTATCCCTATCCCTATCCCTATCCCTATCCCTATCCCTATCCCTATCCCTATCCCTATCCCTATCCCTATCCCTATCCCTATCCCTATCCCTATCCCTATCCCTATCCCTATCCCTATCCCTATCCCTATCCCTATCCCTATCCCTATCCCTATCCCTATCCCTATCCCTATCCCTATCCCTATCCCTATCCCTATCCCTATCCCTATCCCTATCCCTATCCCTATCCCTATCCCTATCCCTATCCCTATCCCTATCCCTATCCTATCCCTATCCCTATCCCTATCCCCTATCCCCACCCTATCCCTATCCCCTATCCCTATCCCTATCCCTATCCCTATCCCTATCCCTATCCCTATCCCTATCCCTATCCCTATCCCTATCCCTATCCCTATCCCTATCCCTATCCCTATCCCTATCCCTATCCCTATCCCTATCCCTATCCCTATCCCTATCCCTATCCCTATCCCTATCCCTATCCCTATCCCTATCCCTATCCCTATCCCTATCCCTATCCCTATCCCTATCCCTATCCCTATCCCTATCCCTATCATATCCCTATCCCTATCCCTATCCCTATCCCTATCCCTATCCCTATCCCTATCCCTATCCCTATCCCTATCCCTATCCCTATCCCTATCCCTATCCCTATCCCTATCCCTATCCCTATCCCTATCCCTATCCCTATCCCTATCCCTATCCCTATCCCTATCCCTATCCCTATCCCTATCCCTATCCCTATCCCTATCCCTATCCCTATCCCTATCCCTATCCCTATCCCTATCCCTATCCCTATCCCTATCCCTATCCCTATCCCTATCCCTATCCCTATCCCTATCCCTATCCCTATCCCTATCCCTATCCCTATCCCTATCCCTATCCCTATCCCTATCCCTATCCCTATCCCTATCCCTATCCCTATCCCTATCCCTATCCCTATCCCTATCCCTATCCCTATCCCTATCCCTATCCCTATCCCTATCCCTATCCCTATCCCTATCCCTATCCCTATCCCTATCCCTATCCCTATCCCTATCCCTATCCCTATCCCTATCCCTATCCCTATCCCTATCCCTATCCCTATCCCTATCCCTATCCCTATCCCTATCCCTATCCCTATCCCTATCCCTATCCCTATCCCTATCCCTATCCCTATCCCTATCCCTATCCCTATCCCTATCCCTATCCCTATCCCTATCCCTATCCCTATCCCTATCCCTATCCCTATCCCTATCCCTATCCCTATCCCTATCCCTATCCCTATCCCTATCCCTATCCCTATCCCTATCCCTATCCCTATCCCTATCCCTATCCCTATCCCTATCCCTATCCCTATCCCTATCCCTATCCCTATCCCTATCCCTATCCCTATCCCTATCCCTATCCCTATCCCTATCCCTATCCCTATCCCTATCCCTATCCCTATCCCTATCCCTATCCCTATCCCTATCCCTATCCCTATCCCTATCCCTATCCCTATCCCTATCCCTATCCCTATCCCTATCCCTATCCCTATCCCTATCCCTATCCCTATCCCTATCCCTATCCCTATCCCTATCCCTATCCCTATCCCTATCCCTATCCCTATCCCTATCCCTATCCCTATCCCTATCCCTATTCCTATCATCCCTATGAAATGGACTGGAGCACGTTTTTTTATATGAAAAAGGATTACTTTTGGAGGACTCTGATACTCCAATTGAATTATATTTAGATCTCGATTTTTGCAGGGTGGTTTTCTATCCTACATATTTTATCTGCACCACCTACACTTTTTACAACCCATATTTTTTCATTTATTTATCGCTACATACATAAATATATTGACACATATTTAACCAATTATCCCCTTTATATTTCAGGGCTAATCTGTAAATCCGACGCCAACGTTAATTCAATGTTTCAATCAGCCATCCAATCGATTGGGACTAATCCTACCTGCTTTGCATGGAAATTTACGATCGCTAATGAACTTTAATACGCCCATTAACTGCGCCGACAAAAACAATGCCGAAGCGCCTACAATGCGGCAAGAGCAGCAATCAATTGTCGTTTTGAAGTCAGCAGCCGCAAGAGCACAACTACCGATATCAGCTGCATTAACATACATAAATGTCACACATTAAATAAAAATTAAATAAAAAAAAAAAAATGTAAATCAAATTTACTTAATTAGTTAAATCGAAAGGTAATAAAAATCAGAGAATTTAATGTTTTCTATAATGGCTAAAAAAAGGAAAAAGTAGAGCAAGAATGAGATAAAAAGAGATATGTTGAGTGTTAATGATATCGGCAGGAAATGAAACAAAAAATTTAAATCTTGAATTTAATGGGAATTTATGAAGTAATAGAGGAAAATTTGTATATGCTCAAAGAATTGGAAATTTTTATTTTTAAAAAGTTTTAATCATGGAATGCTCAATTTTTGGAGTCCAACAATACCAGGATTTTCGGAATCTAGTTCTACAATGCCGGGATCCCAGAACTAGCCCCGGCAATAGGGTGTTCGCAGTTCTCCAGCAGTTACGGTTGAACAAAAATTAGAAACAATCTGATCTTTTTAATTTATAATAATAATAGCAAGGGAAAATTAAATCGCGTCAAAGACGCGTCTTTTGATACCTCTCCCGAACTTTTTGGACGATGTCCGATATAATCCCAGCGCTCATTAAATTTGCGTGTTCCTTTCACTCCGCTCCCCAGTTCTATCCATCAATTATGTAATGATATGTGCCTACTCATGTAAATAACTTCCTCTTTTGAGTGCTGACATTGCAAATTATTCTTGCTGTCGGTTGAAATTGTTGCTCTTGTTATTTGTTTTGATGTTGGTGGTCGCTGATAGTGTGTGAAGCTGCTCTCGCTGATGATACAAATTCTTAATCACCAAAATCGTTTCTGCTTTGTTTGTTCTTTGTTTTCGCTTTGTTGTTTTAGGCGTTTATTCGGTTCGGAATTTTGCATTTCTTTAACAATTTTGTATATAATAAAATGTTGTTTATGGGATCAGCCAATTATATTGTATACAAAGAAACTCAACAAAACGATTTTATGAATTAATCGTTTAAACAATTTGCCGCCAACTTGGCCAGCTGGTCGTTTATTGCACTATTTCCCATAAAAAATGGGTTAGAATGAAGAACTGTGAAGTTGTTGTCGAACTAGGAATGTTTAAGAAAGTGTGGAAACATGCTGATTGAAATAGGTGCACTGGTGCAAGCCAGCATGTAGGAAACTTGACATTTTAACGAAACCCGGAGTTCCTCATGTTCGATCCTGTTCAATCCAGATCCATGAATAGACGTGCTGTTGGCTGTAAGGCTGTCATCCATTCAGTCATACTGAATGCGCAGCTCGGTATTACATTCGCTTACTTCTGGCAACCACTGCCTTAGTTGTTGTCGATCAAAATGCCGCTTCTTCAGCCCCTGAGTGTTTATTCATTTTTTGAGGAAAACAGCTCATAAAATTTCCTACTTTATTGAATAGCGCTGGGAACTGTTTACTCAAGCTAGCCGCACTAACAAAACACATATATGTATCAAGCGCGTGGGGATATGAGCCAGCCCAACTAACATATTGAAGCAAAACAAATTGAAGTCTAGTCCGCGCCTATGGCATAGTTAGAAAATATGGCTTGCGTAGTTCTCAAGGAGATCCATATTTAGGCAATACGTTCCCCTATCACCGTCTGCTTTCCCCGTTGTCGTCTCCTCCACCAGCCAAGGTAAATTAAGGAAGGGTTGCCATCTAACCCTAGGGTAAAGCCGAGACTTTTTTTAAATTATTAATAGTCATAACGCATTTTATTTATAGATGCCCCTATTTTTCGAGGTATAGATGCCGGTCAAATAAGACATTTTAAATAACAAAAATTGCGACTGAGACAAATTTTTGTGGAGAAAGAAAAATATTGAATGGTTACCGAGACATACGGATCTGAATTCGGAATTTTTTGTGTGTGAGCCTTTTTTCTTTAAATTAGAAAACATGTAATTGACATGCTAAGCAGGAACATGGAAACTGCTTTTTCAAGTATTTTTTCCGTTCTTTTCGAATATAAATAAAAAAAAATTTATTGAAAAAAATTAGTTAAAAATTTGAGCATTTTTAATATAAGTTTTTTAATTTTACTTTAAAGCTTGATCTTTTTCCTATAAAACTATACCTTTTTTGTAACGGACCTCAAAAATGTTTTAATGTTTTTTCAAAAGACAATTTATTTATTTTTAGTTTTTATCTCGAGGCCAATTGATAGGATTGATAAATTTGGTTCGTGTCTGCACTAGTAACAAAATTAAACTTTAGCTAAGTCATTTCCATTTTCCAGTCAAAATGGGTATTATGAAAAAAAAAAGTTGGCGGCTTTTCCAAAAAGTGGGACATCTATCCCAGATTTACCCTATATTATTTATTCCTTCGTATATCGACTAATATCTCGGGAACCGATATGTAGTATGCTTCATTTTAAGACTATTTATTTTGGTGTTACTACTTCGTCGGGTTTACAGGGTTGCCACATATATGCCATTCGGCCATATACCAGAGATGTTTTTGATTTTTCGTTATTGTTATTCTTAGGGCCGGTTTCACCAACCGGTCTCAGCTTAATTTAGTCGATTTTTATACCCAGCTGTACTTGTACACAGGGTATTATAACTTTGTTAGGATAACGGTTGGTTGTACAGGTATAAAGGAATCGAGATAGATATAGACTTCCATATATCAATATGATCAGGATCGAAAAAAAATTTGATTGAGCCATGTCCGTCCGTCTGTCCGTCCGTCCGTCCGTCCGTCCGTCCGTCCGTCCGTCTGTCCGTTAACACGATAACTTGAGCAAATAATGAGATATCTTCACCAAATTTGGCATGCGTACTTATTTGGGTTCAGAATAGATTGCTATTGAAAATGGGTAAAATCGGACCATAACCACGCCCCTTTTTCGATATCGAAAATTTCGAAAAACGTATAAAATGGGTTAATTCAATATTAGAAGCAGCTACAATGATAAAATTTGCAATATGTATTGATTTAGATGTTCTAAGGCCGATTTTATAAAAAAATTTGAAAAGGGGGCGTGGTACCGCCCACGTATATTTGAAGAAATTTTAAAATTTTGACTCTTAATAACTTCAGAACAGTTTATGCTAGTATAACGAAATTTAGTAGAGGACATACTATTGTTGTGGTAAATTCAGCTATAGAAAATAAACGAAATCGCTTCGCGACCACGCCTACTTTTTCATAAAATTTATATTGAAAGGAGGTGGAAATATTGAAAAGTCCATATCTAATTAACTGATTTCGCTATAATAATATAATTTGGTACATACATCAACTTTCATATTCTTTACATAATTTTTTCAAAATTTTGGAAAGTGGGCGTGGCACCGCCCACTTATGAGTCAAGCAATTTTTAAATTCGACTGCTAACAACTTCAGAACGGTGTGAGATAGATTTACGAAACTAGGTACCAGGCATGTTATGATTATGTAGAGTACTACCACAGAAAATAAGAAAAATCGGTGAACGATCACGCCCACTTTATGTGCACAGCTGGGTATGTAATGTTCGGTTTCACCCGAACTTAGACTTCCTTACTTGTTTTGTTTACTTTTTCAGTTTCACCATGGAACTTAGCCAATTCGCAAATTAGCCAAGCTCGCAGCTGACTAATTCTCAGCTAAGTCAAAATATCGTGTAAGTTATCAAGTGTGACGTCAAAAACAAAATAATTAGAATTGGTCAGTTGTTGTTCATGTGTCTCTTTCTAACATTCGTAACTAAAGATGGGACTTTCTTTCAAAAGACACCATTTTGGATTGTATGCAATGCGTGAAAACGTAAGAAAAAATACGACTATGTACAAAACAACTGACTGGGTTGCTGTGGGCAAAATTATTCAAGTCGCTCATTTGGTGAAACCCAAAACTTAGTTTTAGCTTAGTCGCGTTGGTGAAACCGGACCTTAATGTTTTTATATTAATTTCTATCACGTCTACTAAGCTACAAGCGGGTTTTATATGTAACTTTTATAGCTTATTTCGCAAGCCATGGCAACTCCCTACTGGGTATACAATATTTGGTACCATCCTATCGTTAACTTATTTGATTGTTTATTATTGCTATCACTTCACAGCGCAGTATCTGATGACGGGTGAAGAAAGCGTACATATCATCTCCTGATTTCCTGCCCATTCAGTTCTCACTTATAAAAATTAAAAAATTAAACAAGAATTTTTATTTTTTTTCAATTTTATTTGAAATCCAATTTGATGCTCTCATTCTTGGTAAGTAAACAATTAGTTTAATGAATTTATGGTAGCCGAGTGTAATGTAAATAAGAACAAAGCAGCTGGAGGCGCTAAAATAAGAAACAATTTAAGAAAAAAAAAAAGTTTGCCTGTGCGATTTCTGTTTACGTTGCCAACTACTTACACAAACATATCTACTTCGCTTGTTATTGTTGTCGTTAATCTTACGGTTTTATGACTTTTTAACGATGACACTCACAAAACGTTTAAAAAAAAAAATTCAAGAAACTTGACAAGTAAAACAACAGACTGCGCCTGATGATATCCAGTTTGTTGTTATAGGCCATTTTCACATATCAAACTCCCCCTTTCTGTCCACCCTGGCGCACACTCTATCGTTCTGCCAAGTTACGAATTTTCCTTCACCTGCAATTTTATGTTCGTTCGATTTATTATCAACAATTGCAATACCAACAACAATGTATTTAACTTGCTTAGCTGATACCCCAATGTTGTTTTTGCTATTAAATTTTTGCTTTACTTTTATCTACTGTATTTGTAGTAATGTCATTAAGCCGTCAGTTTATTGGTTTATTCAAAAACTTCCAATAATGAGTTACACCGATCGTAAATTCTATGTCGTAAAATTGTTCACTTCCGTAATCGAAATTATTTACGACCTGTTGGGAGTTCTTTTCTTCTTTATTTTTTCTTGTTGCCTTAAACATAAACCAATTAACGTGGGTCATTAAAAGGGCTGCTAAAAAGACCCCAAAGTGAAGTGAAGAAAACTCATCTACTAAAAAACAATTTTACAATTACAAATTTAAATTTACGTGCCAATCATAAAACGATGTAGAAAATTATACGATGATTCAGGACAAACAATTCAATATT
Source organism: Campiglossa producta (assembly GCA_964058755.1). Lineage (NCBI taxonomy): Eukaryota > Metazoa > Arthropoda > Insecta > Diptera > Tephritidae > Campiglossa > Campiglossa producta. The sequence goes on from CAXKVI010000005.1 coordinate 80,881,247, forward strand.
CTAATAGTATTCCTAATAAAAAGATTTAGTCGGTTCTTGTGCAGCTTTTGGGCATCCATGATCCATATAAATCAGCTACTTTGTTGCTTGCCCATTTATTTATTGTCATTCGCTTGCCAGAGGCATGAATGTGCAAATTTTCCAGTTTTGAGTTAATTGGCTCACGTGGTTAATCTCTCGTTTCTCTACGATTCACGAAAATCCTGGGTTTCCAAAGTACAAGGAACCTCCGGAAATTTGCAATGCCATCTATTATATATAAATGCGCAATTCTTAAAAGTTTTCTCCCTTTTTTGCAATTACCACAATTCTAAGGTATATAAAATTTGATATGCATCGATAGGTCTCGCCGGGCAGGGTGTGCGACAACAAACCAATTAAAATTTATTATAATATGATTTGAAAGTCACACCACTACAAGTGCTAAACACGCATTCACTATATAGAGCCGCTGTTAAGGTGATGACCCAATGCACGCTTGCTTTGCTGGCTTTGCCTCGAGAAATGTTAATATTTTTTTGAATTCTACTGAAATGTATGAAAGTTGGCCCAGTGGCAGCCTTACTTTGCTTGCTTGAAACGCTTCAAAGCGTCGAATAGCCCAAATCTCTATTTGACAGCGCTTTACACGCTTCGCTGTTTGTCTTGTTTGTCTCATCCTGTAATTATGACAACTTTTGTAGCTTCTATTGGGCCATAGAAGCTTTAAAAGGAAAGCAAGGTAAGCATAGGTAAGCAAGGCAAGCAAAGCAAGCGTACATTGGGCCATCAGCTTTATGTGTGTATGTAGGTACACTTGCATTGTTGTGCTTGCATTCATTGCAGTTGGGGAGAGTCCAAATGTGAGTTGTTTTGTTGGCAGCAATAATAAACATGAGCCAGCCCGTCAACTTTATTGAGCGTAGGTACAAACAGCGTGGGTATTCAGAGAAGCAAATGCTTCCTCAGACATGATGTTTTGAAAAAAAAAAGCACAAAGCCCTTCGTGGCTAGACTTAGTAAAATAAAATAAAAAGGAAAATTGATAAAACTAAAGAAGTAAAATAAGAAATAGAAAAGTGATTGAAAGTAAAAAAAGAAATTTGTTGTAAATCAAAGGAAAGGAAGGATTATAAAAAAATAAAAATAAAACAAAATGAAATAAATAAAAGTATAAAATAAAGGAAAGAATGGGAAAGGAAAGGAATGGGTAAAAGGAAGCTAAAGGTAAGATAAGGTGAGGAACGGAAAATATGAGAGAAAAATCAAAGGCAAATAAAGGTAGGGAAAGGAAAGGAATGGAAAAGAAAAAAGGAGGGGAAGAAAGGAAATGTAATGTAGGTAAAGGAGTGGAAAAGAGAGGCAATTAGAGAAAGACAAAGAAAGGAAAGAAAAGAAAAAGAAAGGAAAGAAAAGGTAGCGAGGAGGAAGATACGGAAAATAAATGAAAATAAAAAGAATAAAAAATAAAGGAAAGAAAGGTAATGAAAAGCTAAAAAAATAAGTAAAGGAAATGAATGGAAAAGAAAGAAAACTAAAGAAAAGGAAAAAAAGAAAGTAAGGAAATGGTAGGAAAGGAAAGGTAGGAAAGGGAAAGGTAATGGAAGGAAAGGTTAGGAAAAAAATGAAAGAAAAAATAAAAGAAAAGAAATGAAATAAAAAAAAAAGAATGAAATGAGAGGAAACTAAGCGAAATGAAACTTAAGCAAAGGTAACGAAAGGAAGGTAGGTAGGTAGGTAGGTAGAAGTGGCTGCCGCAAAGGCACACCTAGGCCAGTAATAAAAGGCCCGTTGTGATACCACCAAACACTAGGAGAGTCAGTCCCGGGGCCCGGCCATATGGAAAATCCCAGTGCTGTTGGGACTCTCCATATAGCCGAAACCCGGGACTGACACTCCTAACCGACACCGCTACCCCTCCTCGAACCATTTTGATAACTTGATGAAGGCCATCAAGTCCTTTATGTCTAGCTCCGCGACCTGGCTTAAGCTAACCAGGAAGGGAACTCCCAGAGAGCGCCTTCTCGCTCCGCTTAAGGCCGGGAAGTTGCAGATGAGATGCTCCACCGTTTCCTCTTCCTCATCATCTTTGCAACTCCTGCAGCATCGTCGGTAGGGAACGCCTAGCCTTGCTGCGTGCCTACCAATAAGGCAGTGCCCGGTTAAAACACCTATTAATATGGAGATTTCCTTCCTTTTTAGGGCGTATATGTGTCTAGATCTTTTAAGATCGCATTTTGGCCAGGTTTGCTTGGATATCCGGCACCCTGGGGCTTGTAGCCATCTTTCGTTGGCTTCGCGGAGTGTATGCTCCTTCAGCATTAGCTTGCACGTGGCAAACGGCATACCTATGCGCTCTTTATCTTGAAGAATCTGCTTGGTCGTGCCCTGCCTGGCAAGTTCGTCTGCCCTACAGTTTCCCTCAATGTCCCTGTGTCCCGGGACCCATGTGAGGTTCACGCGGTTCTGTTGGGCCATCTCTTGAAGAGATCGACGACAGCTGAGCGTCAGTTCAGAGTTGAACGAGTAAGAGCCAAGGGATTTGATGGCCGCTTGGCTGTCGCTGAAAATACAGATATCCTGTCCGATGGTGCGTTTACCTATCCAAGTCACGGCGTCCATGATTGCAGAAACTTCAGCCTGGAAGACGCTGCAGTGATCAGGTAGTCTAAAGGAGAGTTCTAGGTCCAAATCCCTTGAGTAAACCCCTCCTCCGACTCTGCCGTCTAACTTCGAGCCGTCGGTGTATATAAAAGTGCCGCCATTAGTAGCGGGACACCGATCTATGTTCTCCCAGTCTTCCCTGCTGGGAATGTTTATTCTAAAACAACAATCTCCGACTGTTGTGGTCGCACACCGATCTGTGCTCAGAGGGAGAAAGCTGTAAGATCTTAGAATACAGGAGTGTCCAATAGTGCTTGCGCCCCAGACGGACGTTTCCCTTAGACGCAGAGCCGATGCTGCTGCTGCCCGGTACCCTTCCAGATCGAGTGGCAAAAAGCCAAGAATGGCCTGGAGAGCTTCATTGGGCGTTGTTCTTAACGCCCCGCTTATACAGATCATGCTCGATCTGTGGACTTTTCCTAACAGATTTAGGTTTGTTGCCTTTCCTAGCGCAGGCCACCATACCACGACTCCATACAGCATAATTGGCTGGATTATCGCAGTGTAGATCCATCTGCAAATTTTGGGGCTGAGCCCCCATTTTTTGCCAATGGCTCTTTTACACGTGTAAAGTGCAATGCACGCTTTCCTCTGGCGCTGGATGACATTCTCCTTCCAGTTAAGCTTTCTATCTAGAACTGTGCCTAGGAATTTGGCTTTATCAGCTAAGTTCAGGCTCACGCCATCTAGTTCTGGTAGGTTCAGCGGTGGTATCTTGTACCGCCTGGTATAAAGGACAAGCTCCACCTTTCCCGGGTTGATGCTAAGTCCGCAGCGAGAGGACCATGAAGAAACTTCTCGCAGTGCTACTTGCATCAAGTCACACAGGGTTTGTGGGAATTTGCCCCTATATGCAATAGCTAAATCGTCTGCATATGCCACTATCTTCCCGCCCCCCCACCTTGTGTCTCGTAGCAGCGAGTTTACGGTGAGGTTCCATAGGAGCGGGGAGAGAACACCACCCTGAGGCGTTCCTCTTGTGACATAGCGTGAAAGATCAACTGTTCCCAGTGAAGAAACTATTTTCCTTCCCTTTAGTAGTTGATCAATTAGTCCAATAAGAGACCTATTTATGCCCAGGTTTGTTAAAGCAGTGTTAATAGCCTCCGGCCTTATATTGTTGAAAGCCCCTTCGATGTCCAGAAAGGCCACGAGACAGTACTCCTTTTCGTGCAATGATTTTTCAACAATAGAGACTAGGCTGTGGAGCGCAGTTTCCGTTGATTTACCTTTGGTGTATGCATGTTGATAGCTAGAAATAAGGTTGCTATCAATAGTAGAGGAGAGATAATCGCTAATTATCCTCTCGAAGGTTTTAAGTGCAAAAGACGAGAGACTGATCGGTCTGTAGTCTTTAGGCTCATAGTGTGAGGCCTTCCCAGCCTTTGGAATAAAGACTACCGTGGCGCTTCTCCAGGAGCACGGAATGTAATTAAGAGCCAGGCAGGCTGAATAGAGAACTACCAGCCATTTAGCTGATATTTCCAGCGTGTTTATAAGTTGTGCGGGGAAAATCCCGTCTGGCCCGGCTGCCTTGAACGGCTCAAAGCTTTTGATTGCCCACCTTACCCTTTCCTCCGTAATGGGTATGTTTACCGCCAGGTTTGTTGCAGATGCTACAGGTGCATCATACAAGTTCCCCGGAAAGTGTGTGTTCAGGAGCAGCTCCAGGGTTTCCCCTTCCGTGCTGGTCCAAGATCCGTCAGGCTTCCGTAAATAGCTAATGGCTGTTTGAGTTTTTGATAGCACTCGTCTAAGTCTCGCTGTATCATCGACTTTTTCGACCCCGGTGCAGAAATTTCTCCACGAAGTTCTCTTCGCTTGCCTTAGAGCCTTTTTATAGGCCCTCAGTTTAGCTTTATATTCGAGCCATTCAGGCTCCGTACCGATGCTCTTGGCCTTGTTAAATTGCTTCCTGCATGATATACGGAACGAATCCAGGTCGTAAGACCACCAGTGGGGTCTATGTTTGCCGCGTGGTTTTGGTACTGGACAAGCCTGCTCTAGGGCATTTGAGAGCGCCGTTGTAAAGGTCGTTACCAGATCATCCAGTTCTCCCACTGATGAGGGGGCTTGTGGAGGTAATACTGGTAGGTCCCTAGCTAATATTTGGTTATGTAGCTGCCAGTTAGTGTTGCGTGGATTTCGTTTCATAACTGGCTGCTCAACAATAAAGTCTAACACAATTTCTATGTACCGATGGTCAGAAAATGAATGCTCATCAAGAACACGCCATTTTCTGACCCACTCATAAGCACCTTCGCTACAAACAGTGAGGTCTATAACCTCCCTACGAGCTTTAGTTATAAAAGTAGGCTCGTTACCCACGTTACAAACCACCAGGTTAGTTGTTAGTAGGTAGTCAAACAGAGACTCGCCCCTAGCGTTAATATCGGAGCTTCCCCACTGGACGTGATGAGCATTAGCGTCAGCTCCAATAATAAGATGGCCCGTACAGAAATTATCCACCAGATCTTTCACCTCCTTTTGTGGAGGAGGTTCTTCGGCGTCATAGGGCATATAGACCGACGCCATCGTTAGGCTGGTGCTGCCGACTGTTAAGCTGGCAGCTGTAACGTCACCATTTGAGTAGTTGGGTAATAGAAAGGTGTTTAGCTCAGACTTTACCAAAATACAGGTTCTGACCTTGCCCTCATCATTGGCTTGGATGAGCTTGTACCCCTTAGTCCCCAATCCACAGATCCTAGAGCTATTGACCCAGGGCTCTTGGATAAGGACCACGTCTACGTCGCCTTTAGAAAGACGACTGCTTAAAACAGCCGAGGCTGCTTTAGATTTGTGCAGATTTATCTGAAGCACCACCAACATGAGAGAGCTCAGACATCCCTGCCGCCAGCGTGTCGTCGAGGTCTGGCCTGTTCCGGGGGCTGTCTCTCAACGAGGAGTTGTTCAGAGCACCTGCACGATTTGGCGTGGCGGGAACCCTGCTGTCTGAAGCAGCATCAACGTTAGTGTGCTCAGGTTTAGCCACGATCGTGACGTCGAGGCCTTCTTCGTCAAGCAGGCTTTCTTCTATCGCCGAGTTGTTCGCAGCACCATCGCAATTTGACGTGGCGGATAACATACTTTCCGCGTCGGACTCCTCTGCTTCCCCTTCCGATGCCTCGATCTCCGAGTCCTCCGGAGCGTCCGGAATAGCAGCGCGCTGTGCATCGCCACGGTATACGTGGATCACGATCTGACCCAAGCCGTAATGCACTCGTCCGTTGCACCGTTTAAGGGGCTCGAGCGCCTCCTTATTCAGAGTGATAACCACCTGTCTATTGGGCCCAACCACATCATCGACCAGATTGACGCCCCAATCCTGCGTCGGGAGAGACGGATTCCAGACCTGCAGCATCTCAAGAATATTCTCGGGTTCTGCAGGGACGGCAGGAATCCATGCCCTTGCCCTTGGCCGAGCAGGAATGTCCTTCCAGTCGACGACATCTAGTCTTGCCCCTGGATAGACTTCACCCAGTCTTGCAACTGCTGCCTTATACAGTGCGACAGTTCTTGCATCCTCGCACGCGAATATTTTGATCTGACCTTGGTGCCAGCCCGCGTCAGTACCTCGCGGCGGACTACCCGGAGACTCACGCATTAAGTGGAGGAGGGCCCTGCCCATTTCATTCCGGACATACAGCCACTGGTCTTTGGGGATGGACCAACGGTCGTTACCTCGGTCAATGAAACCTATAAGGATTCTGTCCTTGGTTACTTCAGCAAAGCTGAGTTTTCCCACTACGGGGTTGACCTGATGCCGCTTCGGATGGGGGTCTACCTCTCCGTCCGATCTCTGGCGTTTGAAGGGATTACCGTTCACCCTCTTAGGCACATAGGGCCTCTGGAAATTTGGTATCAGAGCTTTCGCTTCCTCCACCATCTTCCTTTCTTCCGGCGACAGCTTCTCCTGCGATGCTCCCTCATATTTTTTAAGGATCCTTGCGGCCTTTCTTTTATCCCAGTACGCAAAGCGTCGGGGAGATGCCTCCTTGGGGGGATTCAGACTCGTAGTTGCCATCGCGGTCTCTCCCTTTACGGCGTCGTCCTTCTCTTTCGAAACTCTGAAACCAGGTCGTGAGACCATTGCCCCAGATGTGAAGAGATTGGGTTTCGTACCAGCGCTTGATGGAAGCTTAGCTTCCGCCGTTTTCTGCTTGACTGCGTAGGCAGCCGCACTGTTGCTTGCTCCCATCAAGTCACTCTTACTTGATAGCAGTTTGGGGGATGACTGACCCGTAGTTTCCATCGTTGTCGGCCTCCCAGTTAACTTTGAGGCGGAGTTTGTCCTCCGGCGTTGTGTTTTCGCTTGCTCCAGCATAGTTCTTCTCTGCTGCGGAGTAAACGAAGTCGTTAATTGCTTTGTATTTTGTGTGTTCTTCATCTTGTTCGTACGACCCCTCGCCGGACAAGGCCAGCTTAGGGTCAAGGGTAGTGTAACGAAAGGAAAGGAAAGGAAAAAAAAATAGAATCAAAAAAGGAATGTAATGGAAATGGGAAGAAAGGTCAGGTAAGAGAATAAAAGAAACGAAAAGAAAGGAAAATGAAAGAAAAGAACAGAAAAGAGAAAAAGAAAGAAGGGAAATAAAATGAAATGAGAGAAGAGAAAAGGAAAGAAAAGGAAAAGAAAAGAGAGGGAAGAAAAGGAAAAGAGAGAAAAGGGTAGGGAAGGAAAGAAAAGCAAAAGAAAGGAAAGGAAAGAAATACGTATGAAGACTACCTAAGAAGAATAAATAATTATCAACTTTGAAACTATATTACTGAATGGTGTAAAGAGAGAGTAAAAGGCAAGATGAACAGGAATGTATAGAAACCAAAAATATAATAAATATGAAAAGAATGGCAAATTTAAGAAACAGCAAAAAGGTAGGAAAATAAGATAAGCTTTTTTGGTTGAATTTCAACCACTGGGCGAACTCTAGTTTTTATAAATGTGTAGTTTAGTATTTGAAAATTGTGCCAGAAATATGAATGTGTAAAAATTGAATTTCCAAATTTTTTAAAATTTTTGTTCCGCCAAAAACATGAATGTGTTGCACTCGACAACAGACACCATGGCGTTTACGTAACAATTTTGCTAAACATTCGTGTTTCTGGCACAACGAAAATTTTAAAAAATTTAGAAATTCAAAATTCTTAAACATATTTGTTGGGCCAAAAACATGAATGTGCTACAGATTCATGCTTCTGGCGCAATGAAAATTTTAAAAAATTAACTTGGAAGTTTTTAAAAGATGAATGTGTCGTAACTCGAGGAATTTAAGGAATATCAACGTAGAAACTATATCAGGGGATTTGTACAAGGCTCGCTGGCCTTCTAACGCAAATTTCAGGTGCCCCTTCGTAGAGAGTGTGAAAGGAATAAAACTAATGGCGGCGATATACCAACAGGTTATCATAACCTCTAACGAGATTTTTAGCCGAGCTTCTCTTTCCAACTTGTGGTGTGTTGCTTTTGAGTTTTCCTATAAGTTGGCGGGACCTACTGTTTTTTGCCGACTCCGAACGGCACTTGCAAAGCAAATGAATTGTTTGCTAAGAAGCTTCTCATGGCAGAAATACACTCGGAGATTTTGCCAAACTACTGCCGAGGGGCGACCCCGTTTAGAAAAATTGTTTTTCTAAATAATTTTTGATGTTACTTTTGCCGGGCATCGAACCGCCACGACTTGGTGTAGAAGGCCGAACACTTAACCGCTACACCACGGCGGTCGCCGTGAAAAACACCGTTCTAAAATGCAGCACCACAGGTCTCAATTTTAGATTTTCGAGCTCTTGATTTTTTGGTCTTAAAAAAGAACACTTGTTCTTGAAAAGATACCACCCTGTCTCAAAATAACAAAACATTGCATACTTTTAGGTATTTAGTTGTAAACAAGTGTCATAGAACCAAAACGGATTCATACAACGTGGTTTTCTCGCATCGAAAATGTCAGACGAAGCAACCACCTAAGCAATTTGACAGCACAAAAGTAGATAGTCAAGGAAGAAGAAGAAACCACCTTGTGAATGGATTCGCCTTGCATAGAACAAAGCTGCAATTAGACGCCGGGAAGGATAAGTACGCGATAGCACAATTAGGGCCACTTGCATAAAAGCCGATTAAGCCTAATCGGTGCTTAACTTGACAGCTAACCATACTAAATACGTCAATTAAACTCCGGTTAGTCGTTATCAGCTTTTATGCAAGCGGCCCTTGGTAGAGACGTCCGTTCAGCAGTCAATCGATTCCCGGTGGAGGCCACAACAAAGCAACGATAGAGGCCGTAATTTATAACAAAGTGGTAATAAGACGCATAAGTTAACGCTGGCTCGTAGCAGACACTTCGGTTGAGCGTTCGGGGGACCTAAGTACGATTCTAGGTAAAAACCAATATACGAGCTCTGAAAAAAAATATATTTTTTTTTTACTTTGGCCCAAAATGTTCCTAAAATGAGCCCAATACGTTCTCAGAATAAGTTAAAAATGTTCATAAATCAAGTCCAAACTGTTCATGGAAGGCAAAACATGTTCTTAAAAATGCGTTCTCATTATAAGACCATCGTTCACGAGTTAAGTCAAAACGTTACGGACAGACTTTCGTGCACGAATATTCTCAATTTTTGACTTATTTCGTTCATTTTAGAACGATTTTTTCTCTGAGTGTACTCGCTTTTTCATTTAATTACGTTCAAAACAACAATACAAACTCGGTTATTTTATCCTTCTTTCTAAAGTCGGTAATAAAATACACGACCTGAAATGTAGTGGTGGACGGTGGAAAAACCAGGGAAATACCTATTCGAGATAGGATTATCGCAGTCAAATCTGATTTTGTTTGCTGAAATGTTTCCAGTATTGTAAAACATACTCAGGAAAATTTCAACTGAGTTAAGTGTTTTTTACACGCTCGCTACGATGAAAACGCGTCTATAGAAATGTATGAAAATTTTTTCACCATTACATACCTAAAAATTAAATAAAAACGATATGAGCACATGCATTTAGAAGAAAACAAATTTTAAATCTATGAAAAATGTTATTGTGGCCTCAGCAATTAATCAGAAGCGCGTTAAACCCTCATATAAAATAAATATAAATAGGATATTTTAAAAATTCATTTTACTCCGCCTTTAGTTGGTATCAACCAACAGTTACCTATACTTTTTTCCATTGGCCACATTGTGCCCTTGCTAAGTAGGTCTGTTACGGTCGTCCGTTTATCGGAACCGGGATTTCAAAATTTCATTTATCGGCCTTATTCTCTTCTATGCTGTTGCCAGAGTCATCTCTAATCACGTTAGGTGTAGATTACATACAACTATATTTCCAGCTAGTTCTGAATTTTAGCGGTTGTATCTGGATTTCCAACGTTCCGGAATTCGAGATGAAGGTCCGTAACATCACTACCGCTAAATATCCTTCGTCAAGTACATATTTAGGTACGCATGTTTTTCTACTGACAAATTGTTTCTAGATTACAGCATGGATATGAATTCGTGTATGTATGTTTCTGGGCGTATAATTGTTGACTGTTGTTATTTTGACTACCCAGTAAGAAATAAAGCAAGTGATAACACAGAACAAGGATTAAAGCTAGAACTAATCTTGCGTATCGCTAACGCCATAACCATTACAGTGTATTATAATCAAACCGTATCTGACCTTACTTTACACGGCCTAGCGATAAATTTACATGCGTAACAAATTTTAGGCGTCATCACATAAGTTTTAGCATTGTATTATATAAGTCTTGTGTTAGGTTATGTTAGGTTCAAGTGGTTGCAGCAGAGACACACCTAGGCCAGTATTAAAAAGCCCGTTGTTATACCACCAACACTCGGAAAGTCAGTCCCGGGATCCTGCCATATGGAAGCCTTTTATTGCTTAACTCAAAATAACCTTTAAGCGTCCTGCCCTTATACCTGTAAGAAAGAATCTATCTGAATGAAATATTATATTTGATTATTTCAAATCCTTTTCTCGCACAGTTTGTTGTACTTCTCTGTTAAACAGTTAAAAGAGCTGACTAAGTTCCCCGTAAATCATATATCAAATACATTTGATTAGTTCGCCCTGATTTATATTTAGAGACCTATTACCATTTGCGAGTCGAACAAAAATATGAGCGACTCCCGACATTTGTATTACCGACTGCGAGTCTCCCGGTAACATTCGCCTCAAACTTCAAAAATAAGAGAATGTAAAAAATGAAGCGATTACTGTCTGCGACTCGATCAAAATTCATTCGCCGGAAGTGGCGAACAGAATTTTAAGGTGACTAGGAGGAACAATTTGATTTTGTGTTCTTATTAGGATCATTTTGGGGTCATTTTTGGGGGTATTTCCGGGATATTTTGGTTTCATTTTGGAGTTATTTTGGACTAATTTCGGGGATATCTTGGAGTTATTTTGTGGTCATTTTGGACTAATTTCGGGGATTTTTTGTTGTTATTTTGTGTTCATTTTGGGAATATTTTGGGGTCATTTTGGGAATATTTTGGAGTTGTCTTGTGGTCATTTTGGACTAATTTCGGGGATAAATTTTTGTTATTTTATGTTCGTTTTGGGAATATTTTGGGGTCATTTTGTGGTAATTTTAGACTAATTTCGGGGATATTTTGTTGTTATTTTGTGGTAATTTTGGGAATATTTTGGGGTTATTTTGTGGTAATTTTGGGAATATTTTGGGGTAATTTTGGAGCTGTTTTGTGGTCATTTTGGACTAATTTCGGGTACATTTTGGGGATCATTTGAGGGTATTTTCGGGGTAATTTTGTAGTCATTTGGGAATGCCCCTCAGATAGGGGTGGTAGGAGGCAAACCTTTGGTGAATGGCGCTCCACTATACACGCTGAAAGTCCGCACACTTACTGTGGCCTACAATTCTGGAAAAGAAATTTCAATAATTTGAAATGTTTTTTTTTTTTTTAATTCGACGTTCACTTCTTTCTGTTTTCAGAACTGGCAACAAAATGATTTAGCCAAAGTGATATGATCGCTATCCACCATCATTCGAGCCAGGCGAATCGCCAAATAAGGCGATTCGAAAAAATCAAGCGACTCACGAACGGTAATAGGCCCCTTACTACTACGCATTCATTTTCCAGCAGGGTGTGTTTCTATGTGATATTATAAGTGTGTACCTACTTGTAACTATTTTTTTTTGTCTTCAAAATCGGTTGTGGAAATTTGATGCCTCTTATTTGCATCCTGGTTGTCATTCGAAATAGTACTATAGGCGGTGTGTTTTTTTTTTTTTAGTTTTTCGTCCAGTACTCCATCACTGTTGAGCTGACAATGAGTTTAATTGGACGCTTTTGCGGCTCATTAAGAGGATGCCGTCTGATTGACGGTGTTGTAGTAGAGAAAGTGAGTAGTGTAAGTGGATGACAATTAGTCATTTAGGTTTATTCTGATGTGGGGATGGATGACAGTTTTTTGGGATATTGTATGTATTAAAAAGGAAATAGGGGCATAAAATAAATGTGGGAAAATCTGATTGTATGTCAACGTGGTATCTCACAGAGTCCTCTTAAAAGTAGAATCGTATTCTAGTTAGTCTCTGCCTTGCATATAAATCTATATACTGGACCTATGTATTTATAAATTCGCATACCTACTCAAATCCGTGTAAAAAAACTCATACCACTAAATATTTGTTTTGGTAACAGCCTTGCACACTCCTTTATATTGGGAGTGTGAAAATGACTTGATAAAATATGATGTTTTGTACACGGTAATCTGTTACAGAGATATCTACTATATTTTTCTTATATGCAACATATGGACGAACAACACATATCGCAAACGTTTTGGGTACTACAAACTATGCATATTTTCGCGTTCATCGCTCACGTCATTCTGCCAAAGGATTGCTCATGAGAGTTCACAAATTTTCAATTTTATGTTCAAACTTTTTCTATTTTGCATTTTAAATTTTCTCTTTGCTACACATCTTATGTACATACGGTGAGTATGTAAAGGAAATTTAACTTAGGGCGGAGCTAAGGAAAACATAGTAATCTTAAATCGCTGCAACTAAATTCGGATTGGTCCACTACCAACCTGATTGTAACAATACCGGCTTTTTACGAGATCAAATTTGGCAAAGGATGACGGGAAAGCGTCCCAATATACACCGAAAATAATGTATCTATGGGAGAATTACTTCGGACTAATTAAGCAATTGAGTAAACCTGTCACGAGAAAAGAAAATAACACTGAGGTGCTGGACGGGTCTAGGAATATTTGGCTACGCCATCTTATGCAAATCAAACTCTAATCGGCACTAGCCGGTGACGCTAGTGAACCACTTCGATAAATGGGTCAAGTGAAGAATGATTTGAGACCAACTCATGTTTCAAATAGCGCCAATTAAACGACTATACCCTTTGTTGGACGACTATACCCGTTTAAAGCGGGCTACCCACCTGCCAAGAAATGCCTCAAGAAAAAAACGAGCATATATTTCTTGTGCCTGGTCAAGAAATTTTGATGTTTACCAAAATTTCCATTTTTTTGCAAATTACTCTTATAAAAATGTATAAAACATGTGTAGCGCAATATGTACTCACCTTTGCTGTGGATCTGCACGTTTACCTCAAGAAATATATACGACCATATTTATTTCTTGAGGTAAACCGGCGTTGCCAACCATCGAAAATTGTAGTATTTTTTCTTATGAGCTGAGTATTGGCTCAAGAAAATTTGACGTGTGAAAACAGTTCTTGACCATTTCTTGAGCGTTTTTTTATATGGAGTTTGACATTTCTTGGCAGGTGAGTAGCCCGCTTAAGACGCTAAGATCCAATTTAAAAAGTAGGTATGTAGATTAAAACTGTTGAGCCGTCCTAATGTAATATTTTTGTTTGAATTTTGGTATAAGTTCTTGTCTGTTTGCCAGCTACTGTAACATGTTAAATTTGACAAGCTAACAGCTGTGTGTTAGATTGCCAGAGAAAACAAATGAAAGCTAAAATTAAATAAAAAAGGGTAAAAAATGTTTAGGATCTGACGAGATCATAAACATGCAGTCCTTTTTAACTACGAAATATATTGGTTGGCTGGTCCGTACTTTTATGAAATGATAAATCAAGTCAACTGCAACAAGAAAATTAAATGTTTAAAGGTAATGATTTTGACGGGGAAAACGAATCGAATTGACTAAAAATGTGGGGGGGATTTTTTGTGTACCAGGGTAACCTTATAACGTGTTCATAGCGTATGGGAATCAAATGAAAGGTGTTGATAAGTTTATTAAAAAAAAAAAAAAAACTAATGGCGGCGATATACCAACTGGTTATCATAACCTCTAACGAGATTTTTTAGCCGAGCTTCTCTTTCCAACTTGTGGTGTGTTGCTTTTGAGTTTTTCCTACAAGTTGGCGGGACCTACAGTTTTTTGCCGACTTCCCATATTAGACCGCGTTTTCTAGATATTTGTTCTAGCAGGAGGAATAACCTGTATAAAACGATATGAAACGGACGAGGGAGGGAGATTCAAATTGTTTGCATTCATACAAGTAAATGTTTGGACAGGACGAGGCTTTAATCGTGGAGCACGGTTCAGAATACCGTGACAATGCAACATTAAAGAAAAACGTCAACTAGGTTGCGGACGGATGGAGATTATTAAAAAACTCGTTTGCACAATTTAAGTAGAAAGACAGAATCGGTTTTTAGGGCATTTTTCGTTGAGTTCGAGACTTCAAGATTGCAACGCAGCTAAAAACCTGGTGAGAAAGCAACATTCACCACATTTTTAAGTTTGGTCCATAAAACGGTCTCAAAACCAAATCACATCTCTAAAGTGAACATGAGAAGCTACCCAATAAATCGATGTTTCTTTAGTAGTAAAACATATCTACTTAGCTTTAAACAGAATTTTTAAAAAACCTTGATAACACTAACATAGGGGTGAAGACATCAATTTTATTGCGAAGAAACTTTTCACTCACAGCTTTATCTTGTTAGCTACTGCCAGACAGATTCTTTCAACAAATTAAAGCTTTTTTGTGCAATTTTGCGTAAATTTTCACTTGAGCGATTGGCCACTTTTTCTTATCAATATTTAAACAGGTGGAATAAGATACCCTGTAGTTGTTTGCAATGTGGTGATCCTAACGATGGTCAAAGTAAGGGTGGAGCACAAGACCACTTAAGAGAAAGTCACTGAAGCAAATGAAAAGGTTGGCAAAAATCACAACTTAAGCGGGCTACTCACCTGCCAAGAAATGCCTCAAGAAAAAAGCGAGCATATATTTCTTGTGCCTGGTCAAGAAATTTTGACGTTTACCAAATTTTCCATTTTTTTGCAAATTACTCCTATAAAAATGTACAAAATATGTTTAGCGAAATATGTACTCACCTTTGCCGTGGATCTGCACGTTTACCTCAAGAAATATATACGAGCATATTTATTTCTTGAGGTAAACCTGCATTGCCAACCATCGAAAATTGTAGTCTTTTTTCTTATGAGCTGAGTATTGGCTCAAGAAAATCTGACGTGTGAAAACAGTTCTTGACCATTTCTTGAGCGTTTTTTTATATGGAGTTTGACATTTCTTGGCAGGTGAGTAGCCCGCTTTACATGTTAACACATATATAACCTAACAAAATTTTTAATAGAAGCCATGTATAAAGAGCTTTTGTAAAAACTTTCAAATACAATTATATAAGAAGGTATATATGTATGTATGTTTCGGTGTGCTCATCCTTATATCCTGATTAGGGTTGCCATTTTATTGGCTTTGGGTAATTTTTGATACCTACTTAATTTTTTAAATGTTGCGTCTTGTTACTCTATTGCCAAAAAAAATATCAAGTTTTGATGCCTTTTCTAAACTGAGCTGAAAAGTAAGCCATTATATTTATATGGAAAGTACTTTTTTATACTGATATTGTCATCCCAGGGTTACTTTGTAACGTAATAAAAAGTTGCACATACCTATAAAAATATGAGAATGAGTCCCGAAAGAAACTAATAAGGGTAATCATATCCACTTTGTGCTGTGCATTTCTTTGTTTATGCTTTTTTTAAATCTTAGTAGCCTTTGTGCTAATGTAAAGTGATACATTTTTTTCAAGCATGCGGCAACCCTAATCCTGATGGCACATTTTATTTGAAATTCAATTACAATGAAAACGCCTGCAGCGATTTGCCCATAAAACGCGCATACCTATACAATATGAGCCAGAGGTGGGCAAGCGTGGGAAATTTGGCACAATGACCAAGCTGTTAGGTAGGTCTGTCGCCTTGCAAAAGGTGACCTAGATATGGCCCTTCTTCAGGAGCCTTAGGTTTATAACTCCAAGGTTTGTGGATTAGGTGCCATAGGTTTCAAAACTAAGGTAAACCCAGAACCTGAATTGTCTATAAATCGGAGGGAAGAGGTTAACCCTTTATCCAATTAAGGTGACACTGGCGTGACGGTAGGGGCTGTAGAGCTTAATGAGGTCCCAGCATATATGCAATGCGAAATTGTCGAGCCTCTCCACGGCACTGTTCGCAACAATGTAGCCACTTTCTGACAAGGCCTGCTTTTAATGCAACGGTACAACCGTGATTATTCCTATTTCGGGCAATAAATATCTTTAAGCCCTACAAAACTGCCGAACTTAAGTACTGCCTTGTGGAATTTTTGGACATCGATGGTGCCTTTGATTATATATATCAGTTCAGAAGCCATTGCGATCGCAGCATACGCTGACCGATACTTATTCTACCTAACATAAACGGGATACCTACGTCTTGAGTTGTCCGACAAAACCAAGTTTCTGCACAGAGCCAAAAAATCCTCATAAAAATAAGAAGATTGTCTCTTTGAACAGCTTCGAGGCACAAAAGGAGGATAGAAGTCAGAGACGAAGATATTTCCATAGAGATTTCTTCTTTTTTTTGGGAGGTAAATCTTTTTAATTTTATTAAAAATTATACCTTCTTACAATAAATAGAAAACTTCTTAGTCTATTTTTAGAAGACATTTCACACAGAGTAATTTTTCTCAACATGAGCCATGTTAAACTAACAAGAAATATCCTTTTAAATTTGCATGAGATAATGAGGCGGATAGTGTTGTTTTAACAGGAATTCATCTTAATTTAACAGGAAGTCGTGTTAACTTAACACGAAGTGAGGTTATTCAACAAGAGCTTCATGTTAATTTAACAATATCGATAGTGTTGAAAAATAATAAACTGAAAAAGTATTAAAAAAGTGTTGATTTTCCATGAAAATTTTTCTGTGTGTTCCATAGAGATTTCTTCTTATTTTTGGGAGGTAAATCTTTTTAATTTTATTAAAAATTATACCTTCTTACAATAAATAGCAAACTTCTTACTCCAATTTTCGAAGACATTTCCATAGAGATTTCTTCTTATTTTTGGGAGGTAAATCCTTTTAATTTTATTTAAAAGTATACCTTCTTCAAATGTGTAATTCGACGCTACCAAGCACAAGTACACGATAGCATCACCCCTGCGGGTTAGGGGTTTTAGAATATGCCCGAGGTAGGCATACCGGTCGTAAGAGGCGACTTATATGCATATAGGTAATGACGTGCTACTCGGTGGTTGATCTACGGATATGATTCCTCTCACCTCTCATTACCTATCTTCTTCTTCCTCACAGATGGAGGGATGACATGACCTAGAAGGTTCCACTGGTCATACCAAATAGCTACCACGACAGTCGGGCAGTACCGCAAGGGAGTACCGCAGCGTACCGGGGTCATATCCGGCCAAGGACTGTCAACTTCGGCATCACTCCCCAAAACCTTCGGGGAGTGTTTTGCTGTTAACAACAACAACAACATAGGTAGAGTTCATGGTAGAGTTCTCCGTTCAGCAGTTAATAATTCTTAGTTCGATTTGCGGTGAAGGCAATATGGCAAGTGTACATGTGGTGAGGCAAAAAGGACAAAGGTGTAATTAGACGTTGGAAAGTTAAGTATACGATGGCATGGTAGTGTAAATTAGACCTAGACATCTAGGTTGAGCGTTAATTTTTTTTAATTTGAAATATTAAAAAGAAAATCTTCTTAACATTATGTAATTTCTCTTTGAAAACATTAATAAGATTTTCTCTACAAATATATGAAGCCCATCCTCTTAAAGAAAAACTATAGAGATATCTTCTTACTTTTGTTCTATTTTATCAGGTGGTTTTCGCTCTGTGTGCTGTTAACCCTGGATAAACGACTAAACTGGAAAGAAAACCTAACTTCGTCTTTGGAAAAAAATTTCGTTGGCCCAGATGGCATGTTGGATGCCCAGCAAGGTAAAATCTATCTTTTAGTGCTTTTTTTTTCTCTTGTATAACATTGGGTTCACAATAAACCTTGCAGTCTCTACAAAATGCTTTTCAATTATTGCCCACTCCTGCCATGTACTCACACACTTTCACATGCCACTAAAGTTATCTGTTTAATTTGAAATTGTGATTTTTATGTTGTTGGTCACTTTTGCCTTGCCATTTAACTGCGGGCATTCAATTACTGACTTTGTTTTTGTTAAGCTACTTAAAGTACAGTTTACCGTTTATTGGATGTTGTGTCTGTGTGCGTTTCCCGAAGCAATATTTTCTTTGTCCTTTCCGGTTAGTAAATTTTACTTCCCGTCCCCTCATTTATTATGTTATGTTATGCCGCCATACCTGTGCGCCTTAAGATAATATATAAAAATTGTTAAATTATTGTAAATTGTTCTTTTCTTTGTTCTATTAAACGCACATTTTTTGTTGCTTTACGTAGGTACATCCTTAAATTCTAAGATATCCTTTTTTTAAAATACACATTTTTGAACTAAATCTTTTGCTAAGCTTAACGAGCATTTCTTATTCATTTCCTTTGGGTGTGTTTTGATAAATATTGCAGAAGGAGAAAGAAAGGTTACTTTATTTTCACGGAATAAATCAGGATATAATCATCTTATTTTTCGGATACCGGGAGCTTGTCAGCTAACAAAGCCGACAGTTGAGGTATTCAAATACATTTTTAATATACCTGCAGCGAAAGCAACCAGTTGGTGCACCAGGTCCAACTAGTCAGTGTTTTGTCTTTTTTCCACATAAGCAACTGTTATTTTCAAGGTGTCGATGTCCTACGAAATATCAATTGTCAGATTTCGACCAGAACATACCAGTCATCTACTAGTCATGATATACTAGAATTATACTACTTGTAAAATACAAGGTCTGAAACCGATTAACCCAGATATGCCCAATGACCTACATGTAGGACACCCAAATTTGTGCTTGCACAGCGCGCCACGTGCTTTTGTTTACCGTTTTTTTGTTTACTTAGTTAGTGTTTGCCAGTACCTCGTGGTCGACAGTGCGTTTGGTTGGTCATTTGCTATAATTTTCGTGTTATTGAGTCACAAAGTTCGCAGTTTTTCAGAATGTCGGAATATGGCATTACGTTTGCACGGTAAGTTAAATTTTTCTTTACTAATAGTTAATAATCAAAGTATTTTGCTTGTAATTAATTATAAAAAGTGTAACGTAAGTGATAAAAATGCGTCGTTGATTTCTGATACTCGGTGTTGTTGTAGTAGTAGCGAAAAAGTTAGTGTCCTACATGTAGGACATTGGGAACATAGTATACTACATGTTTTTTTCAGGGGATTTTCGCTGCATGAAGCTTTGGCTCTTTTGGAGGACGACGATTTGAACGCTGATAGCATTACATTTTTTCCTCCCATAAATGCAACTGGGTACGTGACGGATGAAGATTCTGGAGATGAAGATTTCAAGACCAAACATGGGTACATAAACTGGTTCGAACCTTATCAAGGAGCTTCTACCAATATCAGTGAAAATTATAGGGATCTTGGAGTTGGAGCATCTGTTGTCCTGGAATATGCTGATGCACTAAAAATGAAATGGAATGACTTAAGATTTCACCTGTTTTTCGATAATTTCTTTTCATCTATCGGTTTGCTAGAAAACCTTGAGAAAAAGAATCTATTTGGCACTGGTACAATTAGAGAGAATCGTATTCCAGGAAATACTCTCATTGCTTCTAAAGACTTGAGGAAAACAGATCGTGGCACCTATGACTACATGAAAATTGCTGAAAGCAACATCATTTTCATAAAATGGAATGATAATAATATTGTCACATTTTGTTCGAACGCAATTGGCGTAAACCCAATAAATAGCGCTAAGCGGTACTCCCAAAAAGAAAAGAAGTATATTCAGGTCGAGCAGCCTCGAGTTGTACAATCTTATAACAGGAGCATAGGAGGAATTGACCGTTCGGACCAGAACATTAGCTTATATCGCACTGCCATTCGCGGAAAGAAGTGGTACTTTCCGCTCATCGCTCACTGCGTTGACATGACGGTTCAGAATGCCTGGCAAATACACAAGCATCATGGTGGCACACAGGACCAACTATCCTTCCGCAGGAACATTGCTACAACCTTACTCAGCCAAAATAAAAGAAATTCTGTTTATCAAAAAGGACATCCTTCGATAAATGGTGAAGAATTGCGCTACGACAGATTGGACCATTTTGTAATATCACAAGAGAAACAAACCAGATGTGCGGCTTGTCATCAGAAAACTACTACTAGGTGCCAAAAATGCGACGTAGGACTTCACGTGAGATGTTTTGTTTCATATCACACCAATTCAATTTAAACTGACTTACAGTATGCTATGTGCCCAATGTCCTATATATAGGACGACTCCAAAAACCACTTTTTCAAATAAATTTTTATAAAACCACAACAAAAATGTCTTTTTATTGTAATTCTAAGGAAGTATAACTGAAAAGTATTTTAAAAATCTTCGCGGTCTGGCCATGGGCATATCTGGGTTAAAATAACGTTCCGGTTTCGGTTTCGGTTTTTGCAACGTGTTTCGGTTTCGGTTCCGGTTTCGTTCTTCAAAATTTATTTCGGTTTCGGTTAGGGTTTCGTTCCGGTTTCGGTTTCCAAATAAAAACAGGAAAAAAAATTTTACTACTAAAATACTCAAGTACCTATGTAGCTACGAAATAGGTCTGAATTTTCATAACTTTTTTTCTGCGGCCATGATGGGATTTCTCCAATATAATACATTTATTAACGCTATGCATAGATGAAATTTCTGCAAAACAAATTCCTAAAGTTAACTCTACTTTTTTATTAAAATGGAAGCCAAATGAAATGTATAAATCGTTAAAAACATTAAAATTAGTGGCACTTTCCGAGGCAAGCCTGAACATTTCTTTTTCGGATCTCGTGAATTTATTTCGATCGCTTCATTCAACTATATTCAAACTTCCTCTTTCAGAATTTTGATACTGATGTCAAAACGTGGCTCCACAATCTTCCATGAAAACTTTCAGGGTGCCTATTTGTAAAACGAAGTACCTATGTGCCCACTCACATAAGTAAGGTATTGAAAAAATTCAAAACCGTTTGGAACCGGTTCCGGCTTTTGAAACGGTTTCGGTTTCGGTCTTTTCCATATCAAAATAACGGTTACGGTTTCGGTTTCGGTTTTGAAAAATGAATCGATTTTAATCGGTTACGGTTACGGTTTCGGTTTCGGTTTCAGTCCTTGGTAAAATACCAGTCCTATACTAGTCCAAAAAGCACTAGTGTGAATTATACTATTCCCATACTAGTCCAAAGAGTATTGAACCCTTACTAGTATGATCTCAACCAGAATTTCATTACTTTTTCTTTATTTTATCATTTGCTTTAATTTTCATGTTTCTTCTTAAGAAGCGACTATTTGTATTTACCCTAGAAAAAGAATGTGTGAATTATAATAGAAAAAAGAAGAAAACGAAACGAAGTTTTTATTTTTTAACTGGAATGATTTTATCCAGAACAAGTAAGGAAGTCTAAGTTAGGGTAAACCTTTCAAATATGCCTACCTGAAAAGTGGGCGGTGCCACGCCTACTTTTAAAATTTATTAAAAATGATAATAGCATGACTAGGGGGTTCATACTACCAAACTATATCATTTTAGCCATGTCCGTTACCGAATTATGTCAATCCAGGTGATTTTCGAAGTTTTCGATATTGAAAGTGGGCGTGGTTGGAGAGCGAATTTTTCCAATTTCATCGGGTATACTCCCAACGATACTAGTATTCTTTGTGCCAAATTTCATCGTTCTAGCGTATTCAGTTTAAAATTACGACCAGGCGGGCCACAGCGTGATAATACCCGCTGCAAGGTACATCTGTTGAATAAGATAAAGTTCAAGACAAGACCCTAGGATCCAAGGTGTCAAACAAATTCTGCCCTTGGAAGTCGGGGTGCTAGTATCCTGCAGAATGACCGTCCACATCTGTAACACTCGCTAAGCCTTCGGGAGATTTGTTGAGGTTCAACAACAACAACAGATGAACTCGTCGGGGTCTAGCGACGTAAAGCTATTGTAAAAGGTCACTAAAACCCACTAGAAAAATAAATTAATGTACCGAATCCATCTGTTTTTCTGCAGAATGTAAGTAGTAAATATTACTCTCAGATCTGGTCACTGTGCCATCCATGCCCTTACATTGACTTAAACCACCAACCCCTCTATGCAAGCGCTGGAAGGGTGACACTAAAGTATAGTCAATTTACTACTTCCTTTATTAAAGTTGAAAACTACACGCCCCATGAGTAGCATGCATTACCATGTCGGAAATAGTGGGCTAGCACAAGCGATAAGGGATATACCCAAACAAACGGAGAAAATCCAAAAAGGTTCATACGACAATGTTGCACTTTAAAAATTAGAAGCACCAATGCAAGTGTTTAAAACTGTCACCAAACAAACCGCACGGGATATGCGCCACTCATCTACGCATTTCCCTCGCACCCCCTCAATATGGCGAATAGTTGAAAGTGGCCGTTATTTGGGCATTCAACTGAATGACTGTACATAGGTAATATTTTACAAATTTATAGATAGGTATATGGGTTTGTTTGCATTTATCAAATAGTTTGTATGCGAACGCCTTCTAATATCGAAATAAATGACTGGTTGGCAAAGCAATAACCATTGAAAAGTAACCCGACAGTCAGATAGAGGCACATCTAGTGTGACAAATGAACAAATGTACTTATGACCGGATAGTCGGTCATTTAGGGTTACGTCACATGTTAGGCACTCGTATCTACAGCTGGTCAATGGGTTTGCTTGGGTGAGAGTGGTTGCACGTCAAATGGAGCCTGCATGCACATATTTGATACAAGCTCAGCTCTTTGGCGCTTATCTGTAGCTTGAGTAGCTTTTACGAGCCGATCACACAACGGACAGTGCGATTTCTTTCGCCTTTCACATTATATTGCTGTCATCCTATGTATGATTGTTCACGCTACCAAAGCCTAGTGCCCTTCGTGTGATGTGGGATGAGTTAGGAGTGGTATAGATTTCCGTTCGCAAATGTGAATGTAGCTTAATGGTTGTGTGTGTTTAGTTGTTACGCAACGCATCTCATGCTAATGTCACATTTTATTATCTGCGGCACACATTGACTTTGTTTCAATGGACTAACGACTAACTATAGTGGTCTTCAATGCATTTAGGTAGGCATGTTGGTATGCTATCGGAGCGGCTCGTTGTCATTTGAGTCTGTCAATTTGACAGTTGATTTATGATTTGCCGTTGATTGCAATTTACGACTCTTTTCGTGTTGCATTGTAGACACATATCTACATGTGTATAGAAGGGTCAACTAAAGTATATTAAAAAAATCAAATAAAGCACCGCGGTAAAACCGACTATCCTCCATCGACCTTACATATCCCTCTTAAAACGCATTACATTAGTTGTCACCCGCTCTCTTTATATGTAGTTATTTATTAGTGTCTAAAGCCAAATTCTTGGGCACAGCCCTGGATAGGAAGTTAAACTGGAAGGAGAATATTCTTCAGCGCCAGAGTAATGCCACAAACCTGAATCTGTTAGGTAAAGTCCACAGATCTGGCATGATCTTTATTAGCGGCTTGCTAAGAACAACACCCAACGAAGCTCTTGAGGCCATTCTAGGCATTTTGCCACTGGATCTGGAAGCGTAACGGGCAGCAGCGGCAGCGGATCTTACAGTTTTCTCCCTCTGAGCACAGATCGAAGTGCGACCACAACAGTCAGAGATAGCTGCTACAAAACAAACAGTCACAGCAGGAAGGAATGGGAGAGGAAGGATCGGTTTACCGCTACTAATGGCCGCATTTCTGTTTACACTGACGGCGCAAAGTAAGACGGAATAGTTGGAGGAGGGGTTTGTTCAAGGGATCTGGAACTTGTGCTCTCGTTCAGACTACCTGATCATTGCAGCGCCTTCCAGACTGAAGTTTTAGCGATCTTGGATGCCGCGGCCTGGATAAGTAAACGTGCTATCGTCGAGAATATCGTTATTTTCAGTGACAGCCAACCGGCCATCAAAGCTCTTGGCTCTTATTCGTTCAACTCTGAACTGACTCTCAGCTGTCGTCGATCTCTGCAAGAGATGGCCCAACAGAACCGCGTGAACATCACATGGGTCCCGGGACACAGGGCCATTGAGGGGAAACTGTAAGGCAGACGACCTTACCCGACAGGGTACGACCAAGCAGGATCTTCGAATAAAGAGCGCTTAGGTATGCCGTTTGCCATATGCAAGCTAATGCTGAAGGAGTACACACTCCGTCAAGCCTGAGAAAGATGGCAACAATACCCAGGGTGCCGGATATCCAAACAAACCTAGCCAATATGGGATTATAAAAGATATAAAGACATTCACGCACTAAGAAGGAGAGAAATCTTCATATTAAAAGGTGTTTTACAGACAATGCTGTAGAAGTTGCAAAGACGATGAGGAGGAGGAAATGGTGGATCACCACATCTGCAACTGCCAGGCTTTAAGCGGCGCGAGAACGCGCTTTTTATGAGTTCCCTTCCCGGATAGCCGAAGCCAGATCGCGGAGCTGGACAAAAAGGACTTGATGGCCTTCATAAAGTCATCTAAGTGGTTCGAGGAGGAGTAGCGGTGTCGGTTTAGGAGTGTCAGTCCCAGGATTCTGCTATGTGGAGAATCTTTCCTAATGTTGGTGGTATCACAACGGGCCTTTTAAAAACTGGCCTAAGTGTGCCTCTGTGGCAGCCACTTGAACCTAAGCTAACGACCTCTCTTATATTAAGATGTACTTCCAGCTGCCCGGGTTCATTATTTTGTGAGTCCCTCATCAAAGACATAAAGTGTATGGCCCCTGTAGAAACTTTCAACTATATAATTGATGCAATTCTACCACCTCCTTCGAAATAGAATATGTCTGATCACCATGAAAGCCATTAACAACAAAATCGAATCAGTTGTATTTCTTTTAAGCTGTTGCTGCCCCTACCACGCTCTATCATCAGCCACTTCTTACTAAATACCTATGGTGCACCAACTTCTTTTTGTGTGGCACATTGTAAAAGTTGTTGGAGTGAAAGTTATTGGTTTCAGCTGATTAGTGATTGGCGATTTGAATTGTTATTGCAGTATAATTGCCTGTACTTTCATGTAATTAATTAAAGTGTTGCTAATAATTAAAATTTCTGACTTCTCACTTTCGTAAAAGCGTGCGCATTTTTTTCATTGCGAAAGTCGAATTCGTGACTCATGCAAAGAGGAAAGTTACCAGCCAACAGTCGTACATTGTGCTTACACCTGTTTAACCTGCCGTTGAGCCGGTGAGCTATGAGAAATGCGAAATTGTTT
This sequence comes from Campiglossa producta, assembly GCA_964058755.1. Lineage (NCBI taxonomy): Eukaryota > Metazoa > Arthropoda > Insecta > Diptera > Tephritidae > Campiglossa > Campiglossa producta. The sequence goes on from CAXKVI010000005.1 coordinate 80,906,551, forward strand.
TTAGGAAATATTTAAACGCCAATAAGTTTTCAATTAGCTTCAATTACTTGCAAGTGTTTGGGTAATTAAATTTTAACAAAAGGCGTAACGGAATTGCTTCAAGAGTGCATTGTGTAATGACTGCTCGAATTGCGCACCCCAAAGATTGTGGGCGTAATGCATACACAGTGGGAAATTTTAGCAATTTTTTTGTGAATTAGCTAGAAATGTAGCCCTATTGTTGGGGATAGGAAATTCCTATTAGGAATAGGGTAAAGGATAGGCATTAGAGAGAGGAAATGGGAGAAAAAGAGAAATATGAAGCATGGAAAATGAGTTAATGGATGCAGGATATTGAATTCTTGGGCTGGACAACGTCTCTCCAAAATTACCCTAAAATAACCCTAAAGTAATCCCAAAATAATCCATAAAAAATCACAAAACGACCCTAAAATAATCCCAAAATATCCAAAATTGAACCCGAAGTGATCTCAAAATGGCCCCAAAATTATTCCAAAGTGACATCTAAATGATCCCAAAATGGTCCTTAAATAATCCAAATATGATCCCAAAAATATACAATACAAATACAATACGGTAAAATGGTAACCCTGGGCGGAACCCTACTTGAAAATATTTTAGTTTGTATGTTGGCGAAAATACCTTTCGTTTGATACAGGAAAATAATGTTTGAATGACAGAATAATGTCCTTTACATCTTGTAGCCCTACAAGCTCAACATGTCTTAAAAAGTTGTAAGGTTTTAAAGACCTGAAAATATATAAAAACATGTAAGGAAGTCTAAGTTCGGGTGAACCGAACATTTAATACCCAGCGGTAATATTTAGAACGAGATAACAATCATTAGGCCCTAGGAGGATTTTTTCCAGTTTCATCGGGTATACTCCCAACAATACTAATATGATTTGTGCCAAATTCCATCGTTCTATCCTAATCAGTTTAAAAGTTACGACCATTCAAATTTTCAAAAATGTCTCGCTTAAAATTGGGCAGCGCCACGCCCATTATAAAAAAATTATGAAAAAATCTTAAGAGAATCACCAGGAGGATTCACCTATAAAATTATATCATTTCAGCCATTTCAGCTGCTGAGATATGTCAATTTGTGTGCTTTTCGAAATTTTCGATATCGAAAGTGGGCGATTTTATCCAATTTCGTCAAGTATACTCCGCGGTGCCACGCCCACTATAAAAAATGTATGGAAAAATCATAAGAGAATGAACAGGGGGATTCACCTATAAAATTATATCATTTTAGCCATTTCAGCTGCCGTGATAAATCAATTTCACATATGGAACTCTATATCTATCTCGATTATTTTGTGCCGTTGCATACAACCGTTATGTGAACAAAATTAATATACCCTTGTACTAGTACTAGTATGCTGGGTATAAAAATTTAAGGATGGATAGGGGATATCCTAGAAATTGATTTTACAATATGGGTATCAAATGAAAGGTTTTTATGAGAGCCTGAACGTTGTGTAAGTTTTATTTTGATATCTTAATTCGTTTCAGAGATATCAATCACAACATGAATACAATTTATCTGAACTCTAACCATTAAATTTACTCATATTGTTACGCAATCTACTAAAATACATTTGAAATTCCAATTCGCATCAATACGTTTTTTTTCAATATCCTGGTAAAGGCTCCTGTTGTCCTTATAAAAAATCAAAGTTGTAGATTTGTAGCACAGTCCTTAATATATTGGCAAAATATATTAAAGTTATGCGATTTTCAAAGCCTTGATGAACTTTTTGGCGAACTTAGTATCAGCTGCTAGATAAAACTTTAATTTAAAATCGGCACAGGTTATCCTTATCCTAGAATAATAAAATTTCACACGCACGTTTAAGCAAAAAGGCACCAATATGGAGGGTATGCATATCAACTTTCGAACCAAAAATTTGTTCCATAAATTTTTGGAACATTTTAATGTAGGTACAGGTATGTCCCGAATTAATTTCACATAATATACAAAGCTTTAAAAAAAAAAATTTCCTAAAAAAAACATTCTTATGTATACTTTCCTTAACGTCTGTGCTGGTTTTCTTTATTAGGGTGTTCAAATTTCTTGTAAACAAAAAATTATAATTTATGTAGATTTAATATTGCTTATTATTTGTAATCACTCACCATTAATTCAAACTAATGACTTTTCGTTATTCTACATTTAAAACCGGCTTCACTCGATTTTTATGCACTTGTTTAATTAATACTGATGGTCTCTAAATAATGGTCTCTAAATTTAATATTTATAAGCGCACCCATTGAACTACCTCTATGTCCAGTTTTACACTTCTCAAGTATTGCTTTCAACTCTGCTGGCGTTCTCTTTTGTGTTTTCTAGTCGTGTCTACACTTGTCAACTTTTCTTGAAAGCAATTAGGCAACAAAATATGGGGGTACAAGGACGAGTGAAAGAGATAGCAAGAAAAACTTGAAACGAGTTGACGGTATGATTTCAAGTGTACTCTTCCCCTCGATTCTCACCCCCTTCGCCTATGTCGCGGCAGAATTGAATTCAAGACTGGAATAATGTAAAAGGGGTGTATGTGACAATGTCATTTATTCATATAGTGGTAATTAGTGAATACCAATACAAATGGTAATTTATTTGGTTTAGGTCCCAAATCTTAGACAGAAGATATGTTTTTATGTATTAACAAGTTTATTCGAAGCCAACGGCGGAGTTCGTCACGTGATTTAGTGGTAGAAAGAGAAATGGTGGCGTTTTGTAATGTTGGTATGAAATATTTATTTTTTTATGACGGCCAATACCACGATTAGTAATTAAAAAGAACCCAGATGTGCTGGACTATAGGTTTCTTTGGCAAAAGTGATATATACGAAATCTTTTTTTGGTGTTGTACTGTGCTATTTAGCATGAGTCATGTTAGTTCTTTGTATATTTACCTAATAGGTTCAAAGTATTTGTCCTTAAACCATGTTTAGCAATTTCGCCTATTATATCACATATTGTCGTGATAGAGCTCAGCTTTGCTGTCATGTTGCATGCAATGATTTTAACTGACTCATTTACAGAAATCTATATCTAATCTATGTTTACTAATATGACATGTGCGCAAAACGTGATCCTACGTAAATTATCAAATATAAATATACTTGATGGTAGCTGCTGAAGAAAACTTACGTACATATGTACTTATTTAGATACAGGGTGGTTCGTGTATGCACAGGAGGGTGAGCAAAAAAAGTGTCGACTAGGTCTTACCCCCTCAAAAGTTAGGAGTTGATGAGAAAATGAGCCTTGCAAAAAATTGTTTAATTAACCCTTTGGAGGTCGCTTTATTTATGGGGAAATTTAACTTTTTTAATGTTAATTTTCTAATACTTTTTTGAAATTTTTTAGAAATAAACTCTGCATATGGATAAATTTACGAACGCTTTACTTCCTTATTCTATGCTCCACCTTCCCTTTTCCTGGTCGGTTTATTTATGGGGAAATTTAACTTTTTTTAATGTTAATTTTCTAATACTTTTATGAAATTTTTTAGAACACTGAAAAAAAAAAAATCTATAAGAAACGGCCGTCAAATTAACAGTAAACCCTGTCATTTTTCGTCCAACAGTGGGGAATATCAATTTTGAAAGTGACCCCCTATCATTCTTCGAATATACTATCATATTGACATGAGTTACTGTAAATTTGAAAGTGGACACTATCATATTTTCAAAAATCACATGTTTTTACTGCCAATTTTACAGTAAATAATGTATTATTTACACTATTACCATAATCGATTTGAAAGTGGTTTTGATATGTTACTTTCAATGTGCACTTTCAACCTTTTTATTTCAGTGAAATAAACTTTGCATATGGATAAATTTACGAACGCTTTACTTCCTTATTCTATGCTCCACCTTCCCTTTTCCTCCCTTCCTCTTCATATCGTTTTTTTCTTTTCCCCCTAATCCCATCCCTAACCCTATACCTATCCTTACATATAAAAAGATTAATCAGTGACCGAGAAAAAAACTTTTTTTCTTTCGATGTTATGAAAGTACGAGATTAGATAGTGCGTTTGAAGTAAGTTATTAGCTTTTCTGTCATCCCAAGACTTCCAAAATCAAAATCGTGGAAACAATAATTTTGTCTGGCTTTTTTGAAAAATAATTGGACCTCAAAATACTAGATTTATTTTAAGGATACACAAAGATTCATGTAAAACCAAAACTTTTTAATCGAAGTTGGACGGCAAAGTTGGAGGAGGGGTTTATTCAAGGGATTTGGACCTTGAGCTCTCCTTCAGACTACCTGATCATTGTAGCGTCTTCCAGGCGGAAGTCTCGGATAAGCAAACGTGTTATCGGAGAAGATATCGTTATTTTCAGCGATAGCCAAGCGGCCATCAAATCCCTTGGCTCATACACGTTCAACTCTGAACTGACGCTCAGCTGTCGTCGATCTCTTCAGGAGATGGCCCAACAGAACCGCGTAAACCTCATATGGGTCCCGGGACATAGGGACTTTGAGGGAAACTGTAAGGCAGACGAGCTTGCCAGGCAGGGCACGACCAAGCAGGTTTTTCAGGACAAAGAGCGCTTGGGTATGCCGTTTGCCACATGAAGGAGCACACACTCCGTCAAGCCAACGAAAGATGGCTGCAATCCCCAGGGTGCCGGATATCGAAACAAACCTGGCCAAAATGGGATCTTAAAAGGTCTAGACGCATTTATGCCCTAACTAACTAGGAGGAAAATCTCCATATTGATAGGGGTATTAACCGGTCACTGCCTCATTGGTAGGCATGCAGAAAGGCTAGGTGTGCCCTACCGACGATGCTGCAGGAGGAGGAAACAGTGGAGCACCTCATCTGCAACTGCCCGGCTTTAAGCGGCGCGAGAACGCGCTTTTTGGGAGTTCCCTTCCTGGATAGCCTAAGCCAGATCGCGGAAGTGGACATAAAGGACTTGATGGCCTTCATAAAGCCATCTAGGTGGTTCGAGGAAGAGTAACGCTGTCGGTTTGAGAGTGTCAGTCCCGGGATTCTGCTATGTGAAAAATCCCAACAACTCAGGGATTTTCCATATGGCCGGGTCCCGGGACTGACTTTCCTTGTGTTGGTGGTATCACAACGGGCCTTTCAAAACTGGCCTAAGTGTGCCTCTGCGGCAGCCACTTGAACCTACCTACCTACCTAACATTTTTTTAACATGTTATTATTTTTCAACACTATCGCTCTTGTTTTTTTACAAGGAACATCGTGTCTTCCTATTGAAGCAACACTATCTGCCTCATTACCTCATGTAATATCTTATGCAAATTTACCAGGATCTTTCTTGTTAGTTTAACACTGTTCATGTTGAAAAACATTATACTGGGCGTATGACAAAAAAATTGCAAAAATTAAATAAATTTCGTATCGTGTGAGAGAGGATTGAGAAAACTGCAGATGAAAACATATAAAGCAAGGTTTCCACATATTTTTCATTTGTTAATTAAGGGCAAAACATTTCCTATCAAAATATTCAAGCCAGGGCTGCCACCTATATTTCGTATTGGATCATATACCATTTCCAGTCTGAAAAAATCGGGATCGGACATTGAAAATGTTATTGCGTATTCATGAAATAAATAAACGGAGCACCCTTCACCAACGCACATTTTTGTGAATGGCCTTAACCGAACTCAAAGTATAATATTAATAAGAAAATATTTATGTACGTTATTTGATCAAAACTGGCAGCATCAACAGCATGCTGCACATTGCTGAGCCTCTTGTGCTCAATATTGAAAAGAAAACAAAAAAACAAACACAGCAATAACAAAAAGTCTAAAAAATCTGTAGTGGATATCAGAGTTTTGGAAGACAACATTGTTACCACCCAAAAAGCTAATAAACGCAACACATGTTGCTGACAAGCAGTAAATGAACAGCAATAAATGGCAAGCGAGAAAAAAAAAATTGCACAACTACAAACACCCAGACATTATTCAAAGACGTGCCAACATCGACAAATTTGCACAAGTTGTTGTTGTTTTTGGTAGAAGTTGCAGCATCATTTAGTATTGGCAATTTTTATGGCCCAACATTTTATTAATCGTCCAAAAGAGAAAGAAAAAACATTTAGAGATACCGCAGTGCGGGTGGAATGTTAATTGATATACTCAGTTGTGCGTCTCGAGAAAAAGTTCTATGTTACTAGGCGCAAATAGGTATACACAAAAAATAAAATATCAAAAAATTTACTTTGCACAGAATTTTTTCTTTTTATTGTTTATATTGTTGTTGTCTTAATATGTTCGTCTTATACAAACATATGGACGCTTAATTCCACTAAAATATTTGAGAGTCATAAATCAGCACAAATGTTATGATGATACTACATAGATTGAGGCGTTATACATAGGACATGTTACAATAAAAAAATAAAAACGACAACAACAATCATAACGAACGTTTCTGATACTTAAAAAATTGCTATTGTTTAGGTAAATGTTTGTTTTGAACTTTTGCCCCTTTTCTTCCCTTTATCTTTATAAAGGTATGCGTGTGCCCTGCTCCAATATTTTTTAAATAACCCAAAAGTTGCTCGTTGATTACAAGCAGCTGACGCACACGTAAATGAGAAAACGGATAATTTTTGGATTATTTGTTTTTGTACTCGACACATGGCAGCATTGCAGATACATTAACAGTTACTCCCAACAAGCACCAATTTACCTTGGGTTTTGAGTATGAACTATGTATTAGTGCTGTCGTAAGTTCAAGTTCATATCAAATCTAATTGTTTACTGGGCTAGAGATCGAAATATATCGTCAATTGTGGTTATGCCCAGTCATTTTAAATGTATATAAAGTAAAGCGTGATATTTGACATTTTCTATGAACATAGCAAAAGCATAAATTGTTACACCATATATATTTAACAAGTAAGAAAGTCTAATGCTATGGATACACACATAGAGATTACCTCCAATAAATATTCTCAGATCCAAATTTAACCCTGACACACACCAAATTGAAGGTTAACGATCGGCGCCATCTAGTGCTTTGGTTGTAGTACTTGCTACTTAAAACTAGATGTCGCTGGGGATTGTTTATTTTTTGGGAACTCTAGTGTCCAGTAGCGGTAATAATTTTGGTAGTTGTCCTTGCTATTTTTGTTTATTTATCGTTGACGGTCAAATCGTTATGATATCTGCTCAAATCTTCTTCATTTTTGTGAGTTTATAATGAAGAAAGCGGAGTTAATTCGGAATTAGCGTTAATGTGTCAGCCCTATAAAGCCCCTTAAATACCCAGCTGTATTTTTTTTTTTTCGAAATATTCAACTTCGGAAGTGGGCGTGGTTGGGAAGCGATTTCGTCCAATTACATCAGGTATACTCCCTATTTTGCTAGTATACCTTGTACCAATTTCATCGTTCTACCCTAATCAGTTTAAAAGTTACGACCAGACCAGACCAAACTATATCATTTTAGCCATTTCCGTTACCGAGTTATATCAATTTAGGTGATTTTAGAAATTTTCGATATCGAAAGTGGACGCTGCCACGCCAACTATTAAAAGGTTATTGAAAAATACTAAGATAATGATCAGGGGGATTCACCTATAAAATTATATAATTTTAGCCATTTCGGCTACCGATATATATCAATTTATGTGATTTTCTAAATTTTCGATATCGAAAAAGGGGCGTGGTTATCATCCGATTTCACTCATTTTCAATATCAACCTACCTTGGACAGAAAGTAACCTGTATACAAAATTTCATCAAATATTTCAATTTTTACTCAAGTTATCGTGTACACGGACAGACGGACAGCCAGACGGACAGCCAGACAGACATGCCTTAATGAACTCTTATTTTCAACCTAAGAACTTTCATATATGGAACTCTATATCTATCTCGATTATTTTGTGCCGTAACATAGTACCGTTATGTGGACAAAATTATAATACCCTTGTACTAGTACTGGTACGCTGGGTATAAAAAGGTTAATATCTCCACAAGATTAACGAAACCCCCAGATGGTCAAAGGTGCAGCCTCTAGCAATGTTTTATGAAGATGTTTACTCATTAAATCGCACACTTATTCCATCTGTGCGCTATCTTTTGGCTGTGGACAGTGCACAAGAACCCTATATTGAGAGTGAACTATTGCGCGATGTTATTGAGGCAGATTTAGCGTGTTTCAAGCCAACGCAAGTGACTGATCCCCAAATCAAAACCGGATCTACGGGCACACCGAAAGTAGTCGACGTTTCACACTCATTGCTCTTGTATGGCGTCATCATCTGGTACAGTCACACCGCTGCACCCATACCACCCACAGCGGATTGTGTGATCTTCTCTTTAGCCCAATTACGTTAAATAGGCCAAATAGATTTGGTGCTTATTTTACTGCTATTCGGCTTAAGACATGTCTACACCGAAGAGATACCTAGTGGATCGGGTGGATGTGATATTATACTTTTTTACCCCGCAAACTTTTTAAGAAGTTCTCGATGCTGTAAAGCAGAACGATGCAGACATTTTGAGTTCGTTACGCATTTATCAATTAGGTGGCGAAAGACCTTGTTAATCTTTAATGGAGCTTGCGCGTATACTCTGCCTGAATGCTCAACTTTATAGTTGTTATGCTATGACCGAATTCGCAGGGATTATGACGAATGATGAGCACATTAATGGCGGAAAATTGGTACCTGGTCTACAACTGCAAATACTGAACGATAATATGCAGTCCTTGGGTCCAAATGAACATGGGCAATTGTATATCAAAGGACCAGTGTCATTCAAGTCATATCTTAAAACTAACAGTATTATCTTTAACTTTGCTGATGGTTTTTCATTAAATGGAGAATATAGGTTTGTTGATGTTGGTGCAATCTGCACGTGGATTCCACGTCGTGGAAACGCGCTTTTAGGTTCTTATACGCACCAACATTGATTTGGTAAGTAAAGCAATTATATTAAAATGGAATTAATCCATCACCATTTATTTATTTCGTCAAAAGATTATAACCAGTCAATGAGATCACAATAATAAAAAAGTATTGTCTTGCCGGTTACATGAAACTTATAGAAAGGGGCGTTCTCTTCGTGATATTAAAAAATGAGGCTACAGCTACATATGTCACCAGATATTGTTTGCATGAAACAAATTCTGACTTTAAATGTTCCGTATATTGACAAAATATAAATTGTTCCAAACATACCAAAAGTAGATCGCGCAGCATCGCGAAATCAAGAGTGCTTATTGCAGTCAGACATTTTTGAAACCAATACCTTGACAATTTTAGCAGTTAATCCCGAATGAGCTTTAACTACAATAAATAATTGATAGAATAAAAATTATAACTAATCTATTGTACAGTGTAGTAGGACATTTTTTGGATTTCCAGACCCTACGTGGAAAAAGGTGGAAAAACGTAATAAATTATATTTTATCATATCTTAATATATAAAACTTATATTGGCGACCGCCGTGGTGTAGCGGTTAAAGGGTCGAATACATAAAGCGTTGTTAACCTCGCCTGACATTTGCTACCTCAAAACTTTGCGTCCAACTTCAGAGGTATGCTACAATGAACGCCTTGACGCTTCTCTTTTATACATTTGTTTTCGTTATTTTTTTCTTTGCATTCAGATTGTTTTGGTTAATTTATTAATTTAATAGAGAAAAAATGAATTCATTATTATTTTCTCCAACATTTTATTCTTTAATTAAAGCAAATTCATCAACATCTGATTGTCAAAGCAAGCAAAATTTGAGAGTTTGCCAAATTTTAACCTTGCTTCAACTTTGAGGTCTTTAATGTGCCATGCTTCGTTTAAATACGTATACTGAACTTTTCTGTGAAAGTCAAAGTTCGAGGTAAAGCCAAAATAAAGTTTTATGTAACTGACCCTTAAGTGTTCGGCCTTCTACACCAAGTCGTGGCGGTTCGATGCCCGGCAAAAGTAACATAAAAAATTATTTAGAAAAACAATTTTTCTAAACGGGGTCGCCCCTCGGCAGTAGTTTGGCAAACTCTCCGAGTGTATTTATGCCATGAGAAGCTTCTTAGCAAACAATTCATTTGCTTTGCAAGTGCGGTTCGGAGTCGGCAAAAAACTGTAGGTCCCGCCAACTTGTAGGAAAATTAAAAAGCAACACACCACAAGTTGGAAAGAGAAGCTCCGCTAAAAATCTCGTTAGAGGTTATGATAACCTGTTGGTATATCGCCGCTGATAGTTTTATTGGGACCCAGGCCCATGACTTTCCCAGCTAGCGTGTTGCGTCACCATCACAAAAGTTTACAAAAGTTTTTCTGAAATTTTGAAAGTTTCTTCATGGAAGATGATGTCAAGTTTGTTAAAATTTAAAAAAAAAATTTTTTTTTATAAATATGTATGATCCAAAATATGACAATTTCGCCCCAATTCTTTTTCCAAAATAACTACGTTTATTATAGGGATGAAACAATATGCACACTTCGTAAATGAACAAATAACAAAGACAACTTAATAATCCTATTGTGAAGTCAATCAATATTTTTGTCAATTGGAGTGGTGTGTAATTCGCAAGTTCTTAAAAGGAAACAGCGGGCGTTTTGGCGTTTGCCTTTTTTTAGTCTGTGAAATGTTTTTGTTTAAATAAACATAAATCTATAAAACCAAAAAACTCAATTTATGGTTACTACGATTTACTTTGGCGTCAAGCTACTACCAATTTAAATGCGCTGTTCTTACCCTGCTATTAGATCGTTTCAGAAGTAAAAACGTGCCTACTGCCTACCTGACAAAAAATTTCCTTTCAGAACTTTTTTTGGGAAACTAAATTTCCAACAAAATTATGTTCCGGCTATTTTTTCCTTAAACGATTTGAAAGTTAAAGTAAAAACTAGATAAATCTTAAAAAATCTAAACTAGGACATTAGACCTTAAAAAATTACTATGTATTATGGTTTGAGACTTGTGGGTACAATATTTTTCAAAATTTTTTGTTGGCCCAGTTTAATGTACATATATGTACGCGCAGTGTAATGTTTAAAGAAAAATTTTCCAATGCTAACAAATTAACGAGTCGCTTATGTTTGGTCACTCAAGCGTATGATTGTCGCCACGTGGGGTAAATGTTGCAACAATTTTGCTAAGAAGTAGCAACACTTGTGTAAAACCATAAGGGTTCTAAGAGTTGGAAAAGCAGTAGACTGAGGTAAAGTGGAAGTGCAATCTAAGATATTTCAGACACATCATTAAGTTTATATAAAAAGTTGACTACTGCTTTAATTAGGCCGTCGAAAAATAAAGCTCTCTCTAAGTCTTTCATCATATCCGTCCTGGAATCTGTTAGGATAAGCGCCAATAAATTTTTTGATTTTTTTGATTTTTTAAGGGTAGAATGTGAATAGTTATGGATCGCGAATAAATCAGACCTATTTTTGGTAGGAAAAAATATGCTTAAGAAAAATCGGAATCGCTCAATCTATTGTGCCAAAAAGTCATGCAAAGTTTGATTTTAGGATTAATGTATGTATTTAGAAAAGGTAGGTTGTCTTATAGGTACTAAAATACTCATAGCATTCAACTCGATTGTCAACTTTCTTGGAAGACCTCAAATGTCCTTCAAATGTGACAGTTTTAAAATGTTAAACACCTTTAGTTTTGCCTTCACTTGCACATATGTATGAACATTAAAAATGGCAAAAGTTTTTCCGGTTTTTGTTTTTACAAGCATTTCCGTGACGTCGAGCAGTTGTACGTTTTCACTGCTTGATTAGAATTTCGTTTGAAAGTTTGTATCCTTAAACGACCTTCGTCATTTTTAGACAAAATATAAACAATTGTGAAAATAGAAGGAAAACACAAACTGTTATTTCTTTTGTAAATGTTTATTCAACATTTGTATTTTCTTACTACCCAACTTGCCAAAATATATTAGAATTGAATTTTGATCATGAAAATGCCGCACAGTTTTTTTCAGATTTTAGTGTTGCAGTCTTATAAAAAATGTTCAAATGTGACCTGTTCATTACTAACTTGCATGAAGTAGAACTTGTTTTTTGCAAAATAAGGGTATCAGAAGTCAAAAAATTTGTATTCAAACAAAACTGCTTAGAATTTTGGCTAACTTTAGCTACATATATATGTATTTTACATATAACTTTTAAAGGTTTAAAGGTGTGGTCTTAGTTGAGACTTTTTACGAAAGTATAGAACTTAATTGGCTAAATGAGAAAAAAATATCAGTGCAATCGAACAAATAAAAGTCCAGCAAACAAATTAGACTTCATAAAGGCTACCTTTGCTTCTTTGGATAGACAAACAATTTGTGTGCTACAGCTTACTACGCCCTCTAACTATAATAAAATGAAATATTAGAACGTTCTCTATCGATTCTTGAAAAAAATGGATGCCCATATTTGCCCTCCTTTATGCAAACTTGTAATGTAATGCTGCAATACTAGCTATTGGAGCGCTTTGAGAGAAACTGAAGAAGCACGAAATAATGATTACAGAAAGTACAGGTTTGTGTGTTTCAAGGAAAAGTGAAAGCATTTCTACTAAAAAAATGGACTGCTGGCAAATTCTGACTAACAAAAAGGCTATGGATTGGATCCTGTTGTCAAGGGTATACTTTCTTTTCCTATTCTTTATATATTTTTCACATATACACACGATTCATTCGATTTAAATTAAAAAATTAGGAAAAAAATGTTTTTCAATGACTTCATTTGGGGCTCGATTCCTCAAGCCACCTAAGACCACCTAAAAATTTCATCGCTCCGATTTCAATGAAATTTGGTGAAAGTGAAAATTTTAGTAAAAATTTTATAAAAAAAAATGTTAATAATTTTTTTTTTCAAATTTGGACATTTAAAAAAAAAAAATTTAAGTTTAATTTAAAGCTTTATCTTTTTCCTTTAAAATGATACCTTTTTTGTAATGGACTTCGTAAATTTCTTTAATGAATTGTTATCTTAAAGAAAAAAGCACATAAAATAGACCTAAAATGCAATTAATTTCCTTTTTTTTTTTAAATTTCCGGTTTGATATGGTGTCCGATTTCTTTATTAAAAATTTACAACCGAAATTCACCCATTTCATTCATTTCATTTCATCATGAAAAATAAAAATTAATTGCATTTTATGGTGGGCTTTTTTGTTTAAGATAACAATTCATTCAAGAAATTTACGAAGTAAAGTACAAAAATGGTATCATTTTAAAGGAAAAAAGATCAAGCTTTCAATTTATATTAAAAAAGAAAATTGATAAAATTAAGTTACGACCAGTATTTATAAAATTTTCACAAAAATTTTGTTTAAATTCACATTGGAAAAGAACGGAAAAAATACTTTAGTAAACGGTTTACATGTTCCTTCTTAGCACTTCAATTACAGGACCTCTAATATAAAGAAAAAAGCTTACACTAAAAAATCACGCGAATCACGTATATCTCGTTAACCATAAAATATTTATACGCGATCTTTAGTGATATTTTTGTTTACATAGCAGATCACTTTCACCAAATTTCATTCAAATCGAAGCGATGAAATATTTTGGTGGTCCGCTTGAGGAATTTAGCCCCATTTACTAAATGTGTGTTCAAAAACAAAATGGTGTGTTAGAAGTGGCGAGGTTGTTACTGCAAATCACGCTGATTTTTTGTCCTGTCGGAACATTAAGTTGAAGTTAAAATTTGTAGTAAAATTTGTTAATGAGTTCAAGGCAAGGAGCTACCTCTAAAGAATGACCTATTCAAACTATTTGAGGATAATGAATGAAATTAAAATTTGTATTTAAATCTTTTTTTTAGGTTAAACCAAAAATTTTTAAGCATTTTACTCATCCCGACTGTTTGGTGTAGTGGGTGTAAGAGTCAACACAAATATTGGCAAGTGCTTATACCATGTCTGTATGTATGTATGAGTGTTCATGCGTATGGCGTATACCCTTAAGCGTTTTGTTTGCCTTCATTACGCAGTGTTAGGATTTGTTATTTTAGGTGTTGTCTCGTTAGATTTTTCACATACCGCAAACCCAACAACAATTTCTATAAAAAATACAATAAAAACATTTAAAGATTTTCCCAGCTAACTAGTTTTTGTCATGTGAGCGTCCAAAGCAAATATTTAAGGGACTTCCTGGCACACTAATACATATATATTTAAGTACGCATATTTTGTTTTTCTTATTTGTCTGTTTTTGACGCTTTATTGTTATTGTATGGAATATTCTCCCAAATTATTACGGATGCTGGGCGCGCTGTGTTGTTCTTTGGATATGGATAAGAAGAGGCGTGTAGTCGGCAACCGTATCAACATGTATTTGGTTCATAATATGTGGGTGGGGACCCCGTGTCCCCATGTGTATGTAATTTAGAGTATCTACACTGCAAAAAGTCCTTTGTCCTTTATGTCCTTGAATAATACCGTTTGTCTGAGGTTGGGATTGGTCCAATATAAAAATGCATTTTTAGTTCAACATTGCCATTTTCAATTTAGGGTCTTTATTAGTTAAAACAACAAAGCTTTTATCGTAGTGAGCGTGAAAAAAACAGTTAGCTCGATTATAATTTTCCTGTATGTATTTTACAGTACTGGAAACAGCGGAAAAAATCATCATAAATGCAATTTTTAAATAGTAAAAATATTCCTTGGTATATTTTACAACTTATTCGCAATAGCGCAGTTTTGCCACCAATCACCGCTACCCTGCAAACACTGTGAGCACCATTTGATACATCATACAAGGTTCATGCTTGAGACAAACGTTCCTCGCGATCCTCCATCACGTTCTTAAAAGCAATGTGCAAAACTTGATGAGCTCCATCTTCTTCCCACTTACGTATTTCTCCGTTCAATGAGTAAAATAGCTGTACTCTTCTGTTTCCTTCACTGCATAAGCAATGAGTGTCAACGGATACGGATACGGCGATGTGTGCGATTGAAAAAGATACATCTTATTATTTCTATCTCATGTTGCATTAAACAAAAATCGTTTGAGTGTATTGGTGTCCCTCACTCGATTTTTTTAGGGTACGTTCCCGATTGCGTATTTGATTACTCACTTCACTGCGTTTTCCCCTGAGTGTACAAGTATTTTTTCGTACAGGGTTCATACCTTAGCTACTTACGCAAATTTTTGTAAACACAGGCAAATATTTTGTTTTGAATTACTCTAAGCACTTTGGAAGGATTACACGCGACTTTGTGGTTAACGAAGCATATATAGTCACAATGTATGTTTGTTTCTTGCAGATGATTTGCTTTCATGTTTGGGCTTAATATCTGTTATGTTATGTTATTCAGGGATTTATCGAAACTAAGTATTGCTTTTGATATGTTAGTCAGACGGTAATGACGCCTTGGGCGCCATATTAGGCAATAATCCAAACTTTCACAAATGTATGACAATTTCACTGAATGTAAAATCTAAACCTTTGAAATATTTAAAATTTTCTTTTCAACTTTTAGTCCTACTTATTCGTTTATATAAGACTGGCCGATATTTTTTTTCTGTTATACATATTGATGTTATTTTTCATAATTGCATAAAAATACTCAAAACTTCCAGGACGTCAATTGTAATTAAGAGCTCTATCCTTGCTGTATTCCTTTAGGCGGGACGTTCCGAGTAATCAGCCTTTAAGGTCAACAGATTTTTGAAGTTAACTTCTTAGGTGGCAATGCAATATACATGCGAATGGAAAATAAGAAAGAGGACGGAAATATGCAGAGAAAGTGAAAACTTTAGCGAATTGGATCAAATTTGGAATAAAGCTTCTTTCTAATAGTACATTTACACCGCCCGCACAAAATTTGGCAAATTTGGCGCTTTTTTCCATACAAATCTCATTTTCCAATTTTGGGATTCCATCACATTTGACCTCATTCGCCGAACAATACAATCCACAGTTCCTCAAAATAGCAACCCGCTTAGAATTGCCCAGCAAGTCATAACTTTTGTATTATGCACAGCTGTAAATAACAATTTCAACTAGTTTTTTTTAAGAAAATGGGCCAATTCTCCCAGCAAGAGGCAGAAGCCTTCTTGACACTTCTTTTATTATTACTCACGATGGAGCATTTTCTTTCGATGGCTGTGTGTTCTGGTAGAAGATTCTTGCAGGGAAGGTAAAGCCAAATGCAAATTTGCCAGTGTAAACGGTGACGAACTGGATCATTTGAATTCGCCAAATTTGGTGCGGTGTAAATGTACTTTAAACTTGTTACATGGATGTTGCCACTTCGGGCGATTAATATGGATGCCAACTAAATCGTTTTTTTAATTATGAAGATATGTCAATATGGGTATCAAATGACAAGTATTTTCAGTCATATACAACGAAGACATTTTCCAGCAGGGTTGCCACCTAACGGGATTTTCTTTATTCTTTTATATATCTACCAATATCTCGGCAACGGCTGAAGGAATTTTGATAAAATTTCGTATGTAGATAGAATGCTGCATTCTTAGACTTCCTAGTTTGGTACTGACATTTCAAGATATTTACAGGGTTGATATTGAACAAGACATACATATTTATGGGTATCTAATGAAAGGCATTTTTGGTCGTATTCCAATGCAAAAATATTTTCAGGCAGGGTTGCCATCTATCCCAATTTTTTTAAATATAGAACGAGATATGCCAATATGGTTTTAAAATGAACGATATTTTCCACTAATTGCCGACGCATATATTTTCAGGCAGGGTTGACAGCTAGGGTTGCCATCTAACGGCATTTCATTTATTCCTTCGTTTGTCTGTACATCGACCAATATCTCGGGTTGACCCAAAGGGTGGCATATAACGTCATGTTATTTATTCCTTCATTTGTATGTATCTATGGACGAATATCTTGGAAACCCACTGATCTATCGACGAATATCTCGGAAACCCACTGACCTTGGGACAGTTTTGGGTTTCCACCTATTTAAAGAATTTATAATTATCCAGCTCTGCTCTTATTAATTGGATTTTTTGATTTTTCATTAAATTTACTCATAAGGTAAGAATTTAAGGGTTTCTTTTTCCAATAACGCCTTATATCAATATTTGGTTCAAGAACATCCCATTTCAAATGAGTTTCAAAAAGACCATATCTAAACGAAAAGGCAAGTAATTTTCGCACGTTTTGAAACAAATTCTGAAATGGAGCGTCATTGAAAAATAAATCTGAAATCTGGGCTTCTTTGAAAACATTTTAAAACACTTTTAAATTCCCCTCAGCCTCGAAATTAAAAGAACAGTAACAGTTATTTTGAAATAAATTGCTTTTACCCGATTCGGATTCGGTTTGATTCCCTGCTTCACACTATAATTTGGCAAAAACCTAACAACGATGTACAATTACCATTCGCTTAAAATATTGAATGTTATTTTAACTAATTTGTATGTCGCTATAGAAACAGCTGCAACATCATTTAATTACAAATAATGCAATGAGAAAGGAAAGAGCACCCAACAGCAAGAGTCCTTGCCAAAAGGACACTTATGCTAAAGTGTCGCTTGGACAAGCGGAAACAACCAACAACTTGACTAAATTACGCGCAAAATTTCATTTAACTCTTTGTGCGCTATAAACTTTTCGTCTTTTTCAAACTATTTGCTTTGCTGTTTTTTTTTTTTAATTCACAAAAACAGCAATGATTCGGAAGGATCTTACGCAGTTGGTGCTATTAAAGTTCAACTGAAAAACAGCAACAAGCAAAGGCAACAGTGCCATTCTTGGCGTCTCCTATTTACAATATTGTTGCTGTATTGTAGTTCTTATCACTCGTTGTTGTTGTTGTTGGCGATAGTCTATTGTTTGGCTGGCCAAGTTGGCTATCTTTTGTTGGCACGAGAGCTCAACTGAATGGAACTAATGATGCAACTAATTGTTATCCTTGTACGCCTTAAAGTGCGGGTGGCGGTGTAAAGTGGGTGTGGCGTCACGCTGCTTACACAAGTAGCACTTTAATTAGCAACTTCATTGCTTACACTCATAAAAATTGTTTGATTAATACTTCAATGTAATTTAATTTATTAGCCAATCGGTGATAAAGATCGTTAGCTATATGGTGGATGTCTAATAATTCGGTCTGTCCTCCGAACGGCATCAGCCAATATAGATGAAATTTTAAGAATTTTTAAAGTTTTCTTAGGCGGCGATGAAATTTTCAAATTTGAATATGAAATGAGAAATGGGACGGCAATACGCAGCGGAAATTAAAACAAAAATCGCAGCGGAAATGAAAACTAGCCTTGTACATCGACCTGTATCTCGAAAACGTATAAAGCGTTAAAGAATGTTGCATTCTCAAACTTTCTGCTAGGTTGCTGCCACTTCGATCGGCTCAGAGTTGTCACTTATTCCTTTTCTTAATATTGAGTAATATATGTTTGGATTTTCGGCCATAATTCTACGAAGATATTTTCATCAGGGTTGCCACCTAAACCCATTTTATTTATTTCTTCGTATATCGACCAACATCTGGGAAGCGGTTGTAATGGATCAAAAGAAATCAAATCAAAAACTTTCCATGCCAATATGGGTATCAAATTAAAGGTATTTTAAGTTCAATACGAAAGATTTTTTAGGCAGGGTGGCCACCTATTTTAATCACTCCTTGGTATATCGACCACTATAACAGCTAAAGCGATTCGGCATATATGTATGCCACTTGGGAGAGTTTACGGGGTTGCCACTTATCTCATTTGTTTTAAATATTGGATAAGATATGCCAATAGCGGCATCAAAAGAAAGGTATTTTCGTCCGTAAACAAACGAAAATATTTGTTGGGAGAGTTGCTACCTAGTCGAAATTTATTTATTCCTTAGAATATCGAATCACTTAAGGGTAGTGTTCTACAACACATGTGTAAAGATCCGCCATTTGAAAACAGAAATAGTTGGAGAAACCCATTTAAACATGGAAAAGGGGCCCCCTGGGAAAGAAGAATCTTACAAATCTAAAAATGTCTCCGAGGGATGATTTCAGTGTTTGCTTAGAATATCTTCTAATAGTATGTCCAAGAATATAACCATGAAATAATATTTTGGTTGTTTTGATTTTTTATAAGAAGTTGTTTAAGCTCACCGTGTAGTATGCTTCATTCTAAGACTTTCTACTATGCTGATGTCAAATGAATGATTAATTTTTTTTTTTTTATACCAACGAATATGTTTTTAGGTGGGGCTCCACATATTTTTTTTTATTCCTTCGCATATCTTGGGAACCTATTAGCGTTATTACTCAAAGGAACTGCCTTTAACCATTCAGGTTACAAAAATATTAATAAGTACAATATTTACAGTGTATTTCTTTGAAGCTTATACTTTGCAGAGCTTATTGTTCGAAGGATACTTGAAGGCTACTTGCAATTCGTAACTAGAACAGAGCAACTCATTCTACCGTGTCAACAGCAGGCTTCTAATTAGCGTTACAATTTCAACTTCTATTACGCTTTCGATTTTACTTTTTTCTTTCTTATTTACCTTCCGCTTCGCTATATTTTTCGAACTATTGTCGCCAAATTGACAAAATAGCAATTTTAGTCATTTGGTTGATTGCTATGTATGTAGTTGGGCATCGAGCTGTAAAAACAAGAGCACTAAGAAATGATTTCATATAACTTGAACTAGCTTCTTTATTCAATTTACTTGTTTATCCTTCTTTTGAGTCTCTTATGGAACACAAAAGAACGAGATTGCTGCAACTTTAAGTAGTACGCATCTAGGGCAAACCGGGACACGCTTTGGGTTAGGAATACATAATAAGCGGAGGAGAAGCTGACCGTTCTTGGTGATACTCCCAAGGAGTGGAGCGAAAAAGTTGAAGAAGATGTTTGAAAATAACACAATTCAAGAAAAAATAGCACATTACTCTGCAACAAAGTTTCTGCATTAGGACATAGAAAATTTGTTTTCCACATAAAGAATATATGCAAAGAAACACAAAAAATATTTACAACCAAATGGGGGACAATAACATAGAGCAGCTTCAACGGCTAACACTCCCAGCAAACACCGAATCTAACGATAGAAAATTTTTTGTTTTATACATTAGAAACTAGTGTAGTTCTCGAGTCGAGAAAAATGTTAAAAAACTACACTAGAAATCGACTCGAGAACGATTAAAGAACTAACGTAAATTCGAGCATATTTGAATTACATTAAAAAAATAAATTAGAATTCTATAGTTTTCGAGAGTTTCTCAAATCGTTCTCCTCTACCCTAGAGAAGGTCATTAGAAATCGAATCGTGTTCTAACCGTTCTCTAACCTTAATGTTTCCTGGGCTTTAAGGTAATAGCGAGAGCAGGATTTTGGGTGCCGTGGCCGAAATTGCGAATGTCAAAGCGAAAGCTATTCTCATTTTCATGTTTGCTCAGTTTCATTAGCACATAAACAAAAACAAAAAAAAATAGAGCATACTTTAAGAGAATGTACTAATGTGGATCTAAAAATGTGGTTTTATGATAGTTGAGTGCGAATAAGTGGAAAATTGGCAAATAATTTTTTGTTTAGCCGTCACGCCGATGGGAACAACAGATTTATATTGTATCCTATTTATATT
Organism: Campiglossa producta; assembly: GCA_964058755.1. NCBI lineage: Eukaryota > Metazoa > Arthropoda > Insecta > Diptera > Tephritidae > Campiglossa > Campiglossa producta. The sequence goes on from CAXKVI010000005.1 coordinate 80,927,078, forward strand.
TTGTAGTTAGAATAGTTGGTCTTGGTTCTCTTCTTTGTGCGAAACCCTCAAAAGATATGTTAATCGATACATAGCAATTTGAGTGGACCTCTTTAGCTGGCATGCTTTTGCCTTTTCAAATAAGGAAGACCAAGACTATTGAGGGAAGCCGCATTAGAATGCTGAAACTTTATCTGTAAGATATTCTTCATCATCATGTGTCTTTATTATGCTGCGTATGAAGTTTCGTTATCCGAACCCATAGCCTATTCTTCATACAAACAACACCGATAACGATCACGGGAGAGTCGGTCATATGATACTCGGTCATACGACACTCGGTCATATGAGACTCGGTCATATGGAGCATATAGCATAATCCCGCGATTGACACTCCTACACCGACACCTTTACTCCTTCTCGAACCATTTAGATGACTTGATTAAGGCCATCAAGTCCTTTATGTCAACCTCCGCGACCTGGCGTAGGTTATCCAGCGCATTCTCGTGCCACTTAAAGCTGGGCAGTTGCATATGAGGTGCTCCATCGTTTCCTCCTCCCATCATCTTTGCAACTTCTACTACATCGTCGTCCTTCCAATAAGGCAGTTCCCGGTTAATACCCCTATTTATCTTTTAAGACCCCATTTTGGCCAGGTTTTTAACCCGCAACCGTTAAACGGAGTGTGTGCTCCTTCAGTATTAGTTTTCATGTGACTAAGCGTTCTATTTCCCGAAAAACCGGTTTGGTCGGCCCCTGCGTTCTCTGCCCGACGCTTTCCCTCAATGGCACTGTATTCCGGGACCCATGTGAGGCTCACGCGGCTCTGTTGGACCATCTTTTGAAGAGATCGACGACAGCTGAGCGTCAGTTCAGAGTTGTGTGAGAAAGAGCCAAGCGTTTTAAGTTACAATGCCGAATGCAGGACTTAAAAGACAAACATAGAAAATCCTCAAACACTAGATCGAAATATTTTACGAAATCCCTCCCTGCTTGCATTGTATTATAATCCTCGCTGCTACATTTTACCAAAATATTGAATAGCTGAAATCAATTCAAATCAAATCAAATCTTATTGATGTCGAATATGATTTTAAAATCATTTTTAATACTTTTTATTATTTTTATGTTCAAACATCGGGTATTGCCTCTATTCCAGCCTGCGAACAATGTTCTTAATAAAGGTAACAAAAATGAAAAGCAAGCTTTTCGGTTTCTGCCTGTAAAAGTTTCTAAGCAATATCGCCAACGGTAACGAAATTTTCCGCTTTTAATATTGCTGTACAGTACTGTTCATATTAATAGCAGTGCCAAGTATTTTCTTGTATTCGTTGTTAAACTTTTTTTTTTTCTTTCATTTTATTGGTATTTTTAAATGAAATGATTTCATGACTTGCGAAAAGATTAGAGTCACTTAGCACAAATAAAAATTTCTTCGAACTTATCAGGCAAACTTTCCACTCCACGAAGAATTTTTATGTAAAACCAAAGTGTTATCAGCACTGTAGCTTATGTTTTTTTAATATGATTCCCTTTAAAACTAACATGATTTCCTATTAAATTAACAGGTTCACTGTTGAAACAACGCTTTTTTTATAGCCTAACTAACGGTACCTTGTATTAATTTAACATAAATATTGTTGTTAATTAATTATACCAAAACAGAGATATGGTCTACAACACTAAACTTACAAAGTTGGTCCTCTAGAAATTGACGTCGATTAAGATCTGTAACTTGGACAGTAATTTCGCTTCCCCTTCTCAAATATTAAATCATTATTTATGTGGCCCGGTAAGGGAGGACGTATAGCCTCGTTTATATTCCTTATCCCTAACATAACCATAGCCAGATAAATCAGCGAGTCCAACAACCTATATGGAAATCAATGTAAGAGATTAATCTTCCTTAGCCATAACTTCATATCGAGAACACTGATTTTATTAAGCTGGTTGGATCAACTGATTCATATGGTTATGGTTATGGTTATGGTTATGTTGCCTGCTGAACTGGAATAGGTAAAATGTTTTCCATTCGATTAAGCACACTGCTTTTGAATTGAACTTTACTGTACATACACATCATCTTACATCGTATTGATGTTCCAGTTGTGATTATATGTTTTGCAGCATGTGGACTGTATGCACAATCATCCTTAAGTTTAGTTTAGTTTAGCCAGCTACCACTTGAGCAATTTCAATGAAATTTGTCTGCCGATAAGAAAAATTTCCTGTACGTGACCTCAAAGTAAGAGCAGCAGTTGCTTAAATATGTTCTTAGTTTAATAGATGTACGCAGAACACATGGGCTGTGAGCTGATACACATCAAACTTAAACTTTGTTGCAGGACGTACATATGTGTAATAACATCCTCGCAGTACCTACCTAAGAGTTGAAAATTTTGTACTACCTACCGCACTAGTTCTAACTCCGAAACTCCCAAATGCCCTTTTTTAAATTTGTTGGATGGAGCGCTCGTCTCAGATTTTCCTTAAATAGCATAAAATCAGAAAAAAGCATTTCAACAACTAAGCAGTTTCCTACTTCTCGATTTACTTAACATAACGAAAAGTAATTCGTTCATTATAAACACTTTTTCCTAATTTAGTTTCATAATCCCAAAATTCAGTATCTAATTAACTTAAATAAATCAATTTCTTCAATAGGTATACATACATAAGTAAGTAATAAGTACCTTGAAAAGCGATCGGGCGATATCATTTTTAGAATTAAACTCTAATTAGACGCTGGCGATCATAGGAATTCACTGGTATTATGGTAGCCCCTGAGTTCAGTATTCTAATATTGTGAGTTCGTGAAGTTGATAATAATAGCTAACTAATGGTGGCGATATACCAACAGGTTATCATAACCTCTAACGAGATTTTTGCCGAGCTTCTCTTCCAATTTATAGTGTGCTGCTTTGATTTTTTTCCTGCAAGTTGGCGGGACCTACAGTTTTTTTCCGACTCCGAACGGCACTTGCAAAGCAAATGAGTTTTTGCTCAGAAGCTTCTCATGGCAGAACTACACCCGGAGAATTGCGAGACTAATGCCGAGGGGCGACCCCGTTTTTAGAAAAATAATTTTTCTAAATAATTTGTAATGTTGCTTTTGCCGGGCCTTGATATGACACGAATCGGTGTAGTAGGCCGAGCACTTAACCGCTACACCACGGTATTATAGAAATACACTTAGGGAAAAACAGTGCAAATTAAAAAAAAAAGTCGAAAGAATTTGCAATGAGCTCTATAATTTTAGCATTATATCAACTATAGCCACTTTTATTTAACAATGTGGCCATATCAAATTGAAAAAATTTCAGGATTCTTGCGTTGTCTCCGAAATTAGTCATTGTTAATTTGACCAAGTTCACTTTGAGGTGAAAAAATTTCAATTCAACTCAAAATTTTTCAACTTTGCAAAATTTTATATTTTCAACCATCAGAACTAGTTTTACAAGACTGTCTTTCCTTCAGTGTCGGATTACAAAAAAACTAATCAATTCATCAGTTTAGTACTTATACTTTTTCTGTACAGCTTCCATATTTAACCAACATTTGACCACTAAATGTGTTGCTCTTCTCGGCTTTACTTGTGTTAGCTTTGTCTGTCTTCTACATACGTATATGTGTAAGTGTGTTTGTTTAAAAGCAATTTGAGAGCAACAGCCTCTGCCAGGAGCAACTCAAAAGTAACTTGGCATGTGGCATGTGGTTCTAACAGCCTTGTTGTTGCTAGCATCCTTCGGTAGAATAGCAAATCAGGAAGTGTGTTGGTCAAAAGGGTTTCGAAAAGGCCAAATTGCTTTGCACAATGAGGAATTTTGTCTAGAATTTCGTAAACTATTTGAACTCGAAAAATTCTAAGATGAGCTAAAGTTAAAAAAAACTAAGTTGATGAGGTCAATAGGAAATAATAAAAGAGAGCAGTTCGTAGTTACGTCGAGAGAAAGATGTATAGATGATCTAATGAGTAAATATTTATTATTAATTTACTTCCTTGTCCCTGACCAAAGATCAAACATGAATTATAGAAAACTTAACACACAACCCACAAAAACATAGAAGAGAAAGGTCGTTCGGGGCTCTGAGCATCATTAAAGATGATGTCCTTATACAATAACGAGACATTCGAGAGTTCTTAGAGCCTTGTTCCAACAGCCGTGAAACTCTGTCGATTTCTTTTGGCCCTATATCTAGAGTTTGTTGGGATGGTGACAAACATTTACACTTTGTAAAATTATTTGGAATCAGACATACAATTGAATAGTTCCATTAGGGTCATGCAAGTTAAATGCTCACACTTCCGCTGTCTAGTTCTAAGAAAATTCACAGTGCATTTCAAAACGAACGAAAAATCCAAGGAAAAATGAAACAAAATGCTACTTTCAAAGCAAATTAAATTTAAGAGATATGATCTTAAAATGCAAAGAGCCAAAAAAGTTGATTGATTGCAGCCAATAAAATTAAATTAGCTAAAAATGTAAGGCTCATAGAGCTAATGTGGTTTACCAAAGAAAGGCTTTGGGGGTAGCATACCGTGAAAATTCTAATAAAGTAAAACTGTTTTGATATTGTGAGAAAAGTAATACAGTAATATAGTATCAAGACGTATTACTTACTTTGTCTCATTTTTCGTCATTTTCATAAAAAAATGTATTTTCTGGAGCATCAAATTTTTTTGTTGTTGGAATTTTCGCCAAGACTTTGAGAGATAAGAGAAGATATTGTTTCTTAATCAGGATATTTTTATTGATACCTTGGCCAACTTCAACTTATTTCATCCCTAATTTGGTCACTATTACACTATGTCAAAAAACATTCAAAAATTTTGAAATAAACGAAACTTTTTACAATATTTCTCAATTTTATATTTTTACCCGACAAATTTTCAAATATTTCCATATCATCGACATTTGATAAAACAGTTTTCGAGATATCATCAAATAAATAACATGCTCACAAAACTTAAAAAATAAGTCGTAAATGAACTTAAGAATGTCGAATTGGTTACGTTATTTCAATGATCCGTCGAAGATAAGAGAACTAACTATTCGCTTTCTGATTATTCCTTTTAAGTTTTCAAAATCGTTTTCAATCTTTCATTTTATTAAGTCATTGCCTTATAGATATTCTAACGAGGTGTTATTTTTTGTAGTACTACTATGTAGTCCGTATTTGTATGTATATTTGGGCATACAGAGTTGTATATAATTTTTCAAACAAATTTCTTCTTCTTTCGCCCTTTAATTCTATTTGTTGCCATTGTAATAGTCTGTGCCTTTATTTCAGAGGCAATTTAGTCACTACATCTGTTTTTGCTATTTACTTTTACTTTTTCCTGAAACCAATTTTAATTCCGCTTTCAGCGGCGCTACTACAAGATTAGGTTTTATGTTTCCGTCTCCGGCTTTCCCGTACGAAGTTATCCTTGCTGTTAGACTTTCAGCACAAACTGCAGAAATTTTTGTTGTTGATTTCCGAATTTTTCTTTTTTTTGGTTGTCCTTTATCTTATTTTAGCCATAGTGGCAATTGCAATGGAAGCACCAGAGATGGCGTTTGATAATTTTTTTGCCAAAGTCTGTGGGTTTTTATTTAGGTAAATATTTAGTAAGTTTTTAAGCATGTTTATATAAGACTAAATAAGAAGCTGATTCAGTATAGTAGAAATTTGCAAGCTTAAGCTAAAGTCAAAACTGCGTTATCTAACCCTATTTCGAAGGTGCTTAACTTGGCAAAAGTTACCAGATTTTTGACTGATCATGTTCTGCAAACTGCCAGACCACTTGGTTCAGGTGGAGTCTCCAACATTAGCCGTTTAGGACTCCCGCTTCCTTGGTTAAGTCAGTTAAAGTTTACGTGCTTAGGTGGCAACTCTGGCCGTTGCATCGAAGTCTACATATATGTATTATGTTACAACATATTCGTTTGTTGCTGTTTGTAGTAAGTGTTTGCTTTCGCCTCTTATTAGACTTATTTTTTGTCATTTTGTTCTCGTTTTTTTTTTTCAGGCCAGAATTCAACAGTCCTCTCTAGTTCAACAGCGTTACTTTTGCTGTCTCTGATCTTTCTACTACCCTGTTTTTTCCTTTACCGTTTATGGTTCATATAGTGGCGTCATTAAGCAGCTTGTCGGTTTTGTTAGAATGTATTTCCTAACAAATTATTAGTATAGTGCTCCCTACGCTACTTAGTTTGAACTTAAACTTGCTGCATTAGTGTTTTTTTTTTTTGGTAATGTTACTATGAAGCTTTTAATCTTTCCGTACTTATATGTGTCCGTTATTACTGTAATTTTCAGTGCATTACTTCAATTGCTTTTGGTATTGCTGTTGGTGTTTATATGCTTTGATATGCTTTCGTAGAATGTTTTGATGTTTTGTAAGTTTTTACAAGTTGGTCCTAACAAGTTGGAACCATATAATCCGCTTGGTGTATTGAGGCGCTAAGTATGAAAATTATTAGTAGCTTATGACGCAGTTTTCGATTAAAATGTGTAGTTTTTTTAACCGAAATTTCGTTGAAGTTTGATATTAAGTACATATGTTCACTTGAACTTTTGATATTTTAGCGGTTAGACTAGGAATCAAGTAACAATTCTCACAGAAACTAATCTTTTGTTTTCATCACCTTTGTATGTACGTTGGAAACTCAGGATTTTCGTGAATCCTAGTGAAACGAGAGTTTAATCACGTGAGCTTAGTAACTCAAAACTGTCGAATTTCCACGTTCATGCAAGTGTGCGACGATATAACATAAAAATTCCATAATTGTAAACAATTCAATTTAATTTCCAACTTCAAAGCAATGAAAGTTTGTGCCTTTAATCTTTTGTTTATTTTTTGGATATATTCGAGTTTTAACTTTTCATAGGTTTTAAAGGGCAAATTACGTAGTTTTTTTATAAAAACAATAAAAACATGTAAAATTATTTGCAAAAAATAGAATGGCATATATTTACATACAATAACATTCAAAATAACCCACAACAGATAACCAAACCACTGCTTAGCCTGATAAAAATCAAATAAAAAACATTGCATAATCAAAGGCGCTAGGCAATGATTTCGCTGAGCTTTAGAGGAAAATTGAAATTTTTAGATGAGTCACAAAAACCACGTCAGCAAAAAAAAATGCTACACTTGTGTCTGTAATTACACACATGCATATCTAAATATTTGCGTATGGATATGCCAACAAATTGACAGATATATTTATGCATTAGGGTGATTCTTACTTTGCAACTTTGTGGACGGGATGTATATATGTATGTCAGAATATAAAAAAGTGCTTTTCGAAGTTTCTGTTTGAATATGATAAGTGCAATGAACTTCTTAAAACCACATTCTAAAAAATGTAAATGAAGCGAATTAATAGATTGCACGAATCCTTGTTGGATCTCGAATAGGAAACGGGCCGACATTTTGGTCGAAATTTCGTTATTCTCACAAACGTCACCCAATGGGGTTTCGGATTCAACACCAGCTCGAAGGTTTCTCTTAGGAACCAGGTGCTAGAGCAGAGTGGAGAAATTGGGTTTTTCACATTATGATCTGCCAAACCTTTCTAACAACAAAAAAGGAGCACTCTATCTCATATACCCAACAAGCCATGAAGATAGAATTCGATTGGAGGTACATTAGAGAGCTAGTCACATTCCCCAAACTCAAACTTTAGACGACGGCAATGAGGAAACATAGCGTTCTCTAACAAAATGGGACATAACTGTCAAATCAAGAAAACCATAGTTCTCTAGTCGAATTCTAATGTAATTCTCTGATGGAATTCTAATGTGATTTGAGTTTTTGTCTAGTTATCTTACCTTTCTCCAATCGAATTTAAATATAGTTCTTTACTCTTGCACTCGAATAAAGAATAGTTAAGGAATTACCCTAGTTATCTTACGTGAATACTAAAATTTCCCCAACGTTAGAGACTCTCTTTGTGGATTTAGGATTGAGTTACGTTATAGGGCTGAACATTATCGCAAATCCGAATTAACTCCGCATTTGGGAGTTAACTTGAGCATAATCATTATTATAAACTCCCAAAAATGAAGAAGATTTGAGCAGATTTCAGAAAACGAAATTACGATTTGACCGCTACTGTCACCGATAAATAACCAAAAAATAGCTAGGAATACTACCAAAAATACGATTTCACCGCTACTGAACATCAGATGTCACCAAAACAGAAACAATTCTCAGCGTAATCTACTTTAAACCGCAAGAAATACAACAAAACCACTAGATGGCGCTGATTGTTAATCTTCAATTTCGTGTAAGTCAGGGTAAAGTTTGGATTTAATTAATGAAGATTTATTAGAGATAATCTCCGTGTGTGTATCCATAGCACTAGATATCAAGTTGAGAACTAAAAGGCTTCTCAAACCTCAAGCGTTGTGTCTCAACACCGGAACAACTTGAGAACGATAGCGTTCTCAACAAAAAGGACATTTTTTTATATGAAAAAAAAAACGCTGTTTCTCAAGTTGAGAAAGGATAGTTCTCATCTTGTTCTCAAATGGGATTCTCTAGTTGGACTCAAAGGTAAAAATGTGACTCTGAAAATAAATACCGAAAAATAAACCATGATATTTATCATTTAAAACGCCATGAATTAGTTGACAAAAATTTAATTTACATAAATTTCTGTTTACATAAGTTATTGTCTAAGCTCTTCAAATTTAACTCGAAAATTAAAGTCTGGAGATTGGTGAATATGTTGGATATTAACTTGAAAACTATAAAGTTATCAAAATATATTAAAGGTTAGAGAATACTTGGAGAATGATGTTGGGTATCATCTTGAGAACTATTAAATTACCAAAATATCTCAAAGCTTATGAAAACTTGAAGTATGATGATGGATATCAAGTCGAGAACTTCAAAGTTATCAAAATATCTCTAAGGTCCGAGAAAAATTGGAGCATTGGATTGGATATCAACTTGAGAACCAAACAAATTTTCAAAGGTTTGAGAAAAAGTTGAGCCATGTTTGCTGGGTATACTTTAAAAAGAGAATATATTTGCTGAAATTGAACCTGCTCAATTTTGTTGGTTGCTTTTGACATAGAGCTGATAGGAAGGTGCAGTATTTTTAATTACACCGCTGCGAGCTATAAAATTTAAAATCTTTTTTTTCGTATTTTCTCTTCCGAACCCACACTCCTCCCAAGCCGATTTTAATGCATACTCTGGAAAAGCTTTCCTCACTTTGCAGCAAAAAGGAAAAGTTTTTTCAAACATACAAATGGTGGAATGTGCGATAGTATGGGGCTTGCGGGGGGAACTCGTGCTGCTTTTATTATTATTTTGTTGCTGTTTTTTTCTGACATTTTTTTAACCATTTATGGTTTCGTTTGTTGCTTTTTCATGTGAATCAACATATTTTTATTCATACAACCAACCATACATACTAACACATAGTTGAACATACGGTTGGGTGTCTAATTTGTATAAAACAATTTTCAACCACATTGGCAAAACATGAAAGCAAAATCGAGAATCCCTCTTTTGCTGCCAAAACCGCTAACAGCAACAACAAATAACAACAAAAATTATAATATAATGCAACAACAAAAAAAAAACAAGTTTGGCAATAACAAAAAGGTATTAGTTGAAATTGAATAACAAATTGGAATCGAGTGTATCCGCAGGAATTGAATTGCATTGCACTAAGCATCTTTTTTTTAACGATACCACGTATGTACATATTTACTATTTAGAACCATTGGGCCGCGTTACCCCAGTCGTCACAAAAAAATTATTTTTCAAAAATCTGTTTTTGAAACTAATTTGTAATGAAGTGCCTGGCACTCAAGGCGAATTAATTCCCACCATATGGTTTCTTCTTCTTCCTTGAAAATCGAATCGTAGCTGTCAAATTGCTTATGTTGTGGCTTTGTCTGACATTTTTAGCTACAAGGAGTGTGTGCATGCGTGTAGATATGAATTCGCTCGGTAGGTATGCTGAATACGAATATGAAGTCACCCTAGGATTTCTCTCCAGAGAGTAGTTTGTTCAGAGATCGGAAGTACTATACAATTTATTTTTATACCTTTCATGAACATGAAATGGTAATATAATGGTAATATGTTTGTAAGTATGAGAAGAAGAAGAGATAGACCCACTAATAAGTATACCGTTATGATCAGGACGATGAGTTGATTCGATTTAGCCATGTCCGTCTGTCCGTCCGTGCGTCTGTCCGTCTGTTTGTACGCAAAGTAGCCCCTCAATTTTAGAGATATCTCGATGAAATTTGGTATGGAGGCGTTATTTTATATGAGAATAATCATTCGTCGGAACCAGCAAGATCGGACCAAAACTACTCATAGCTCCCATACAATCGATTGTTCCGACAAACGGATTTCGGGCTATAACTTCTGTAATTAAACAGCTAGTAACGTGAAATTTTGTAGGTATTGATGTTTTTATATGTGAAATATCGATGTTGAAAATCATTGAGATGGGATAAATATTTCATATAGCTCCCATACAATCGATTGTTCCGATAAACGGATTTTGGGCTATAACTTCCGTAATTAAAGAGCTAGTAACGTGAAATTTTGTAGGTATTGATGTTTTTATATGTGAAATATCGATGTTGAAAATCATTGAGATGAGATAAATATTTAACATAGCCACCATACAATCGAATGTTCCGATAAACGGATTTTGGGCTATAACTCCTATAATTGTAAAGTTAGGGTCGTGAAATTTCGTAACTATTGCTCTGTTAGAAAGTGGAATGTCGATGTTAAAAAGCAATGAGATAGGACCAACAAAACACATCGCCCCCATATAATCGATAGTTCCGATAATTTCGGTATGAGCTAAAGTTAAATTCACACAGGCTGTACTGTGGATCGAACAGTGAAAATCGTGACGCTTATTCATGAAAGGTATATAGCCTTCGGCACAGCCGAAGACAGCTTTCCTTACTTGTTTTTTTAAATTTTTTTCTTTATAACTTCTTACCCGAATTTTTTGCACTATGGAATATCCGTATGTCGCTAAATATAAAAGCCAAAATTAAGTTATGGTTCCTTGAAAACCAATTTTTTTTGTTTACAAATACATACAGACATCTTTACAAACCACCTATAAAGCCTAGGCTAACGCGAAAAGTCATATTCTGATTCAACACACCCAAAAGCGTCAGAAAGAAAGAACTCCTTTATATATCGAAACTTTTTCTTGATATCGGGAACTAAGTCCCCTTTTTGTAGACAGTTTCAATTCGTTCTATAATCCTTCTTTAACCTGCATGTTTGCTGAGTAGACAAATTTTTGCAAATCAGCAACAAACGTTTCTCGCGAATGTGTAAACCAAGTATCTGCTATTCTCTTACAATTGACCATACTGTTCCAAAATTTTTCCCAGAGCTACGACTGAATGAAAGTCTCCTTTATGAAACTTGCAGATTTTTTAGGCGATATATCTCCAACTTCCCCATAGTGCACATCTTCAATTACAAATACATACATTTACGATGGCTGTAGCGAACATCTCGTTTGAATTATATTCATTGATAGCGCCCGCGGGCCAAGTTGGGATTATCAATTCCATGCTCTCTTGTCGATTCAGTTTTATGTTATGCTAAACTTACATAACCACACACAAATACACCAATACATTATTTTATATGATGCGTTTTTCCATTTGCATATGTATAAACATATCGCAAAACAAATAAACGAAATTAAAAGCAATTTCAACAACTAAATGATAGTGAATTTGCCTAGTAGCGTATATAAGATTATAAACGTTGTACAGGTGCATTAGGGTGGGACGACATCTGTATGAGTATTTTCATCGTGGTAGGCTATGGAGGTAGATAATGCTTATGATGCTTTAGATTTGGTCCCTGCAGTATAACTCTGATTTGAGACAATTAAGAAAAAAAGAAATCCTAATACGTTTTAAATATATAGAAATATTTTTTGTTACAAAAAATGTTATATCTGACAAACGCTTATTGGGTATATAATACCAACCTAATATAATATGCTTATAGCATAGACCCTGCCGCTCTCCTTCATATGTTCAACATTTTGTGTTCCAAAAGGATACCCTTACTCCAAGGCTAAATTCTCTTCTGTATCTGCAGATCCCGGGATCCAAAAATTTAGAAAATACAATCTTGTAATGAAAATTTTCTAAAGGAAGTTTTTAGAGTGACCCCACATCACACAAATCATATTCTTAACCATTCAATTGAGATCATGCTGGCACACTTTTGGAACAAACTTCTTAGCTGTTTAGGTAATGCTTAAGAAGATTTTATTTGTCGTGAAGGCAGATCAGTTTCTTCTTAAATATTTCTGCTTCCATAAGTTCTTCCTAAATTACATTTGAAACTACGAAAAATTATTGAGTCTATTCATATGAACGGCAGTGTCCTATTTATTTTGTTATAAATTCACCGGCTACGTTTTTCACTTACTCAGGCTTTGATGGTAGCCCCTAAGGGATCATACAGAATATATGGGAAACAAATGATCGTTTCAGAATAAATTTGTTAAAGCAAATAATCAAATACGACCAACGCTTTTTCGCAACAACACATTCATATATTACTCTAGAGCGAGTATTTAATGAATCTAAAAATACACTGAAATAAAAAGGTTGAAAGTGCACATTGAAAGTAACATATCAAAACCACTTTCAAATCGATTATGGTAATACTGTAAATATTACAGTATTTACTGTAAAATTGGCAGTAAAAACATGTGATTTTTGAAAAATATCAATTAATGATTTGAGTCCACTTTCAAATTTACAGTAATTCATGTCAATATGATAGTATATTCGAAGAATGATAGGGGTCACTTTCAAAATTGATATTACCCACTGTTGGATGAAAAATGACATGGTTTACTGTTAATTTGACGGCCGTTTCTTGTAAATTTTTTTTTTCAGTGTAGGGAAAAAAACTGAATGAACCCAGCTGTAAATATGTATTTAAATTTATCGCGAGCAGAAAATATAGTTAATTGATTTGCAAAAAGCACGTGAAATCAAAATGTTTCGTCATTGTTATATAGACTAATCGAGGAGATGAGAATACGAGTAATATTGAAAGTACTTAATACAAGCTGGTCCACCAAACGACGTTCTGCCTAAAATGGATTTTTTATTGAGTTCAATTTCATGTGTGTGGAGTAGGTAGGTAGGTAGAAGTGGCTGCCGCAAAGGCACACCTAGGCCAGTAATAAAAGGCCCGTTGTGATACCACCAAACACTAGGAAAGTCAGTCCCGGGGCCCGGCCATATGGAAAATCCCAGTGCTGTCGGGACTCTCCATATAGCCGAAACCCGGGACTGACACTCCTAACCGACACCGCTACCCCTCCTCGAACCATTTTGATAACTTGATGAAGGCCATCAAGTCCTTTATGTCTAGCTCCGCGACCTGGCTTAAGCTAACCAGGAAGGGAACTCCCAAAGAGCGCCTTCTCGCTCCGCTTAAGGCCGGGCAGTTGCAGATGAGGTGCTCCACCGTTTCCTCTTCCTCATCATATTTGCAACTCCTGCAGCATCGTCGGTGTGTGGAGTAAGATCTGTTCAGATTTTATTAGGAATGATGTGCCGTTTTTCCGATAACTCCAATTTTTTTCGTGAGACTGGTATAGATAACGCATATCTCCATCCTAATTTTCAGCCCCTTCCTTAACCTCTTTTAGAGAAATTCAACTTAAACCCTTTTAGAGATAAGCAGCTTGAAAAATTTGGTTCGTATGGGAGGTGTTGCGCCCCCTTTTCTGATAACCCCCACTCCTTTGCGTGGAAATGGTTTTGATATCAAATAGCAATTTTAAGTTCCCTACCGTGAACTCTTTTAGAGATAGGTAATCAGCTTAAAAAATTAAGATTGTATGGGAGGTAACCCGCCCTCTTTTCCGGTAGGCATTGACATCATAGAGCTCTATACCAATTTCCAACTCCTTACCATAAACTCTCTTAGAGATATAGTCAGGTTGAAAAATTATGTTAGTATCGGCCATTAAATTTAAAGGGAGAATGAAGTGTCAAATTAAAAGTGGACTTGAAAATCAAAGGCTAGAGGGTAAAAGGTCCCTAGTTTAAATCTTTAAACACGAGTGACATATGGTTAAGTGCGTTTCAAATGAAATTCTGCTTTACTTCAAATTTCAACAAAATCCCATTGTACGTAATTAATTTTTTCATATCGAAAACACCTTGACACCTTTCTAAGAAAATTGATATATAGATTATCTGCCACAATCTCATAAGCGTTGCCACCTACACAGTTACCTCCTCTCTTTACTTAAAAAAAAAATCAAAGAAGTATACCTTCAAGGTAAATAGAGTGAAGATAACGACAAAGGAAATTTGTTAACATCGTGTTACGTCCCTGCAGGGAACTCAGGCACTAGTGACACAAATTTCTGGTTCAGAACTAGATATAAAGTGGCCAATAAGAACTATTACGTTAGTGATATCATTTTCAGTAGTTCTAAACGAGTGTTTGAGGAGTCATTAAAAGGCATTTGGATTCGTATTTGAACTTAAGTTTTTGTATTTAATTTATATTCGCTTCTATGCTTAGAAATGGTTCAGAACTATAGAAATAGTGCCAATAAACGAACTAGATCAAAACTGTCGAATTTTGTACTAGTTCCAGCCTAGGACATCGCCATGTTAAATTCGCCAGTTGATTAACTACATGTAAAAAAGATAGTTCGCGAACTAGTACTGGTTCGGAACGCACTAGAAGCGAACCAGCTCTGAACTAGAGATTTTCCCTACAGGGGTAATACAAGTTGGGTTCTTATTGGCTGAGCTATACGAAAAGGGGGGGAACAAAAACAAAATGGGATGCCGTACTAAATGTTAGAAGCAAAACAAAAGAATTTGTATGCCCAAAAATACCCAAACTACCCCTGCAGGGAACTTAGGCACTAGTGACACAAATTTCTGGTTCAGAACTAGATATAAAGTGGCCAATAAGAACTTGTACGTTAGTGATTATATTTTCACTAGTTCCCTGCAGGGAACCCAGGCACTACTGAACAAATTTCAGGATCAGAACTAGATATAAAGTGGCCAATAAGAATAACTCTGTTAGTGATTACATTTGCACTAGTTCGAAACCAGCGTTTGAGGAGTCTTTAAAAGGCATTTGGATTCGTATTTGAATTTAAGTTTTTGTATTTAATTTATATTCAGAACTATAGAAATAGTACCAATAAACGAACTAGATCCAAACTGTCGAATTTTGTACTAGTTCCAGCCTAGGACATCGCCATGTTAAATTCGCCAGTTGATTTCATATAAAAAAGTTAGTTCGCGAACTAGTACTGGTTCGGAACGCACTAGAAGCGAACTAGCTCTGAACTAGAGATTTTCCCTACAGGGACACTACATATATGCATTAAAATACTTTGAAAATGAGTTTGTTTGGTTTTGTATTTTTCCGAATCGTTCCAATATAAATCTAGTATCGTTCCAATATACATCTAGTATCCACCCTGTCGGAAAAATACAAAACCAAACAAACTCATTTTCAAAGTATTTTAATGCATATATGTAGTGTAGTTTGGGTATTTTTGGGCATAAAAATTCCGCCTGGGTACGACAACATAGGTATTAAGCAAATGGTGGAACTACCACATATTAGGAGTTTTCTATAATAAAACTAATTATATGGGAACCGAGCAAAGTTCCATGTCATGCCCACGCTCAACGAAAGGATGTTTAAATGATCAGTGTTTAACGATATTTCGCCGATATTTGACGTATGTGAGTACTAAAGGTAAATGTGCCATCTAACAAAACTTTGAAAATGAGTTAGCCCTACCTCTTTTTGTTAGCTTTATTACATTATTTCGAATACCGTAAATAAATAAAATTTCATAATTAACCGACCAAAGTTAGTTCAACAGGGAAGGAATTAACATTTGATCAAACTATATTTTGTGTAAAGTCTCAATTTAAGAGCTCTTAGAAATTGAGTTGGGTTTTTATCCATATTTGGGTTGATATGACCAGCTCATTTTTTCTGTGTAGATGCAAATATATTTGCATGCTGCAAAAAACTTAAAATTAAATGCAACATAAAGAATATGCTGCATGTAATAAAATGTACTTTTGTCTTTCGTTTTAAGTAATAAAATAAATATTTATTATTTAACTATCAGTTCAAAGATGGAAACATATCATTCAACCAAATTGTGGGCGCTTAAAATTTATTTACTGCATCAAGTGTTATTTTAAGCATTTATTTTTATAGAGAAAAGCGAATTTAACCACTATATACCGTTACAAAAAGCACTTGAATGTCATGAATTTCTATCGAATGTGGAAAAAGAGAATGTAACAAAATAACTAATGTGTAGTTAAGTTGAAAACAAAAAATTGCATATAAATACAAGTCAAGAGAATGATTTATTTATGATCTCATTGAATTTGTTGTTTCGGATTGAATTAATTGGGCTTGATAGAAATTCGAGGAGTTATTTTGTAACAAAAAAAAAAAATTATAAATTGCGGAGAACTTTGCTTTATGTGTGGTTTTAAACAATTTCGGTTATTTAAATTTTAATAGTCAGATGTTAGTTCCCACAACAACAATGAGGATCTCATTGCTTTACTTGTAAAATACACTCATCAGTTTAAAGTAGATAAAATAGCCAGTTTGACGAAAGCGACAAACTATTTTTTACTAAATTTTTGATTTGTTTGCTAATATCTATTTTTCTATTTATTGTTGTTGTATTTATTTTGTTGTATTTATTTTGAAAGTTGGCGACGGCGAGTACCGCAGAAAATATAATGATAAGCTGTATGAGCTTAACGGAGACGTCGACATAGTTTATCGAATAAAAACCCAGCTACTTTGCTGGCTAGAACGAAGACGCTCCGGCCCAGAAGGTATTCTTATCGGCAACCGCCAGTGAAAGTATAGGAAGACGGAAACCACCACTCCGATGGCAGGACCAGGCAGATCTAAAATCACGCGGTTGGCTCAACAAAGAACCGACTGGCGTAACAATCGCCTAGGCGGTTAAAGGCTATTTGAAGTAAGTTAGTAAGTATTTATTTTATCTATGCACAGTTGACGGCGAAATAAAAAATGATTCAAAAAAAAAATAATTAATTTTTTTTTTAAATTTTGAGTGATGACTGGCTATTTTTATTCAAAAACAAATTGGATAAAATTTTATTTTTGAGTGACGAGTGACGAAAAAATTAAAAATAAATTTTTATTCATTATTCGAAAAAATTTGGGTAATGAGTGACCGGCTATTTTTATTCAAACAAATCAAAGTGATGAATAAAAATTTATTTTTATTTCCAGCGTTTCTTGAATAAAATAAACTGTTATTCATCACTTTGATTTTTTGAATAAAAATAGCGGGTCACTCATCACTCAAATTTTTTCGAATAATGAATAAAAATTTATTTTTAATTTTTTCGTCACTCGTCACTCATAAATAAAATATTACCCATCACTGTGATACATAAGATAAAACCTAGATACGACAAAGCAATCAACTCGGAAGGTTTTAAAGAAGCAGATTTAGTGCAGTTTTACAACCTACAACGTGGGAAAGGCCCATAAAATGTCATAAAACGGATGAACGATGTTGTCTATCGCATACAAAGCATTGGAAAGCCACGAAATAAAATGAAGGTAGTCCACCTGGAGTCCACCTATTTGTATTTACCCAAACAGCATCTGAGAATTACATATAAGAGAAAAAAGAGCCAAATGAAAATTTTGCCTGCAAAAATTCATACTTGCATACTAGTATAGACTTGAATTTTTCTGATTAGTATGATTTCGACCAGCATATTGTATATTGTATATAGATGAGACTTTTTCTGACTAGTATGATTTCAACCCAAAATTCATACTAGCGTACTAGTTAGTAATTGGATTTTTCTGAGTAGTTAGTATGATTTCGACAAGCAAATTATAGTTCTAGGCTAGTTTAATGTTTCACTGCAGGGACATTAAAACCTCTAAAGAAATTCTGGTGCGGAGCTTCTCTTCCAATTTGTGGTGTATTGGGGTGGCTTTCCGTAATTCGACAGTCGATACTCGTTGTCTCGTTTTTTTTTTTTTTTTTAATTCGGAAAGCGAAAACGTTGATTTTACACTCGTTTATGGCTATATCGAATTACGGAAAGCCACCACTGCTTTTCGCCGACTTCGAGCAGCATCTGCAAAGCAGATGAATTTTTGCTATGAAGCTTGTCATGGCAGAAATACACTCGAAGATTTCGCCATCCCACTGCAAAAGGGGCGACCCCATTTAGAAAACCTGTTTTCTATAGCATTTTTTGATGTTGGTTTTACCGGGTTGGGATCGCCGATTACTTGGTGTTGTAGGCCGAGGACACTACTCGGCTGAGAGTGCAATGACATAAAGTCAGCCTTGTAATGTTGCCGTTGAAAACGTGATAGAAAATCGTGATAAAATATAAAACAGCTGATATTTACATCACGATTTTCTATCACGTTTTTTCGAGCAGGGTACCGATTGAATTTTTTTTTTTTTTTTAAGTTATTTCTACGATTTTGAAAATTTTTTATTTATTTTAGCTTTGTTTCTTGAAATCTCCAGCAAAGAACTGTCAGCAGAAGAGAGTCTTGTAAAAAGCTGTCAAAATCTCATTTCTGCTAGTTTTATCTCTCTTCTGCTAGTTTTTCGCCGAACAGGAGCCAGCAGAAATTATGAAGCAGAACAGCTGTTCTGACAATTAACAAATGAAAATAAATTTTTTCCGCAGCACATGAAATTGCGAATTTTTCAGTCTTTGGACAATTTCTGCGTATATATCTACGTAAACCTTACACAATATTAAGAAAATTGAATGCCTTATACACCTTCAGTATTTCCGTTTCCTGTAACTGTGTCTGCAGGATTATATTGCTCTCCTAAACGAGCCACATTACGTTGGTCCAACGGACATTGTGCTTCGGCGCATTGCTATTCAAAGAAGATTTGGTATTTATTGTATGTACTTACTTCATTTGCTGGTAAATAACTCATAGTTTTCAAAATATTCGTAATAAATTTTGTTATAAGAAAAAATCACACCAAAAGCAAGGAAGGGAGTAATGTGTCGCTCAATCTTTGATTTGTAGTTAAAAAAAAAATGTTTTTCATATATGAAAAGATGTACGAATTTTGATGTTAGAAAAGATCATACCAAAAGCAAGGAAGGGAGTAATGTGTCGCTCTATTTTTATTTGTAGTTTGAAAACTTCAAAAAAAACAAAAATACACAACTTTCAAACATAAAAAAATACAATTTAAATTCATTTTGAAACTGCTGCTCGTTACTTACATCTTCATCGCTTTTTCTGCTGCTGTGAGGCCTTTCAGAAGTCGAGAGTCGACTGGACTGTTTGCTCCTGATGCCGGTGCCTTTTTGGTTTTGGAGTTTTTTTTATATTATATTTTTTTGGGTGCACTCATCTTGGTCGTAGCCCATGACGAGCTCGTCATTCAAACATTTAAAATAGGACCTTAATTCTTCCCCGCTGTAGAGCCCCACTGTGTCTTAATGTCCTTGTTACTCCACAAGGAAATTTATAAAATGTTATGCAAAATGAAATATGTCCCTTGTAAAGCATCTTTTCATTCAAGAAAGGCAATGCATCTTTTCATTTATAAAAAGTAATATAGAAAGTAATGTAAACATGTCGCTTCAGTTTGTAGGCGAGCGACACATTACTTTTCCTATGACATCGCTGTAGAAAAATTCATGCATGTTTTCATGTATAGTCTATCGGGGCTATACATTACTTTATGCATTGCTGTACATTATCTTTTCCCACTGGGTATGAAACATTTCTTAAACTCATTTCTCTCAGAAAAATTTCAGATCTTGGAGATCATCTGCTTTGCTATTCGCCTGCAACTACGGATTTTAAATTTTATTTTATTTATTTAATAAGTGGATATTTTTTGGGAAAGGGAACTAAATCCGCGCGGAATTTAATTATAATTACCCTGATAAAATTCTTCATTTAATTTTTTTTCTTATAGCCGATAGCCTTTGTAGCTAGTGCTAAATAATGTTCAAAATTGTAGTTACTTTTATAATGTTAATCGAAAAAATAAATAAATAAATTTTTGTTTCTTAATAATTTTTGAATAAAATTTGTTGCTGATACGCTGATCTGAGAGGTAAATATTTTATCAGCATAGTAACGGCGACGGAACAAAAAAATTTATTTAGTAGCTATAGCGCGAAACTGATATGTAAGAATTGACTGTGCACTTTAAAGTATTGAAAACTACATAAGTACAATAAAATTCGTTTACTTATGCAAAACCACTATTCTTCAATGAAAACCAATTTTACATAATCCATACCAAAATGCAAAGTACCGCAAATGCGTTACAAAATCACGCCAACGAATTTTCGAATTTTGTGCCAAGCCATAAAATTTAGCATACAACAACATAACATAACATAACAGCATAACATGCTTATCACTGCAACGCAGAATATTTCTGTTTTAGTTTTCCAAAAAAGTCAACCGCTGCCTGCCGCGAAAATCTCATTGAATCGAAAAGGATTGAGTCGACAAAATGTGCCTTGTGGCAAATTGACAACAATTTCGATTTTACTCGATGCAATATGCAAATTGGCTAAGCGTTAAAAACACAAATAAAAACCAAACAAACTATCTACAAAACAAAATAAAATAAAAAACAAACAAACCAACAAAATTGCATTACCAGCCAAGCTTCGCGCTTTAATCCTTTTTTGTGGGCGGAGTATGGATGTTTTGTAGTGGGTTGTTGCCACAAATTGTCACAACACGATACAACATTTTTTCGCAACGCAATCGGTGGTTATTTTGGGTGTTGTTGTTTATTTGTTATTCTTTCATTTTGCATAGAATTTGGCTAATGACGAGAACCCTTCTAACACGCGCACATTCATGCGGTTGCAAGTATCAGTGGGCAGACATGGAGTAGTGTTAGAAATTTTCCACTAATTTAATCCTTTTTCGTGTATTTTTTTTGGGGCAACCAAATACTGAGTTAATTGCCGTGGGCTTGCAGTAACCATCGGAGGTTGATAGGTACGAACTAAAATCTCAAATGTTTCATGCTGCACTGCACGTTATACACACGAGTACATTGTTTCCGTTTTGCGGTGATTTTACTACATTTGCATGCATTTCCGTTTTTGAGTGACATTTCATTTGTATTTGTTTTATACGAATCTTTTTTATGTGTTGTTGTTTGGCGTGTTTTTACTGTCTCTTTACTATGTTTGCTGCGTGATTTTTTCGCATAGCGTTTTTTGCATGCGTTCATCTCTGTGGAAAACTATCAACAATGTCATTGGTAGCCAAAACCCTTCACCACCTTCTTTTGGCTGTAACAGCTGTTCGTATCGCACTGGGGTCACACAGCCAAATCTTGCATATTTTTTGCATACCCAGCAGTGCTGGAATGCATCGCCTTGACGCTTAGGAAGTCAAATAGTGGACTAGCTTTAATCAAGCTGTGACACCAATTTAAGACTCACGACTTGGAGGAGCAGCAACACTAATCGATAGAGGTTAAAACCTGTTTAGCTAAAAATCTAACTTAATTGCTGGATCTCACTTTAGTCCGGCATCAAAAGAAAACCGTCCTCTTCTGCTAAGTTCTGGTGTTTTCTGTGCTGGAGCTTCTTAGTCTATTCGCATAACACAGTCAGCGGATTCTCTGGGCTTTTAAATTTCGATACTCCGTTGACATCACCGGAAAGACCATAAATCTTCCGAAGAACTTTTCTCTCAAATATTCCAAGGGCCATCTCATCTTCTCTGGACACTGTCGATGATTCCGAGCTGTACACCAGGAGAGATATGATGAGATACTTGAACACGCTGCCTGAAGTAACACTTGTTGGCAAGATTGATTTTCTGTTGAATTTCAATTTTTTCGTGTTATCGTTGGTTCGAAAATAGACAAGGTCCTTTACAAAAAATACTTTCTTTTGGCCTCGTTCATCCCAATATCCACTTTTTTCCGTTTTATCCAAGCCATACCAATATCTTTCAGGCTCACATCTGGTGCGTATTTTGGTCGATTTCCCTGAAACCGATTCTCATAAGGGACCAAGAACTACTTCTGCTAAAAACCCTTATTAATACCTTTCATTTGATAGCCATATCGTAGAAACACTTCCTTCCATGTTACCATAAGTTTCTATCGATTGCATATTTTTTGCCCATATATCGCCTATTTGTAGAGTGCTCCCTATTGGGTATAAAAATTTCGTTTCCACCCGAATGCAGAACTTTTTTCGGAACGTTTCTGTGTGTTGTTAGTTTTTTGCCACTGGCATAGTATTTTGGTTGTTGTTATTGTTTTAACATCAGGGCGCTTATCAAACCGTCAACAGGCAGCGATTTTTCGGTTATTTCGTCGCGTCAATGGCCACAATTATTATTTTTTCATTTCACTGCAATTTGTTTTACGTTTTATTAAGGTTTATTGTTTGTGTTGTTTTTTCTGCTTTACCACTCACGCTAGACAACGCAACTTTTTTTGTGATGCAATTTCAGATTTGATTTCATTGTTATTTGTATTTTTTTGTTGCATTCGCTGCTTAGGTACTTTGGGGCTGTTGCGGTTGGTTGTACGCACAAAGGCTTTTGTGGCTATTTCTCATGCCACCCACCTGCTCCGCGCCCATCCTATTTGTTGTTGTTTAATTCTGTTTACGCTCAGCTAGTTCGTAGGCATTCTAGTGTGTTTTCTGTTATTTGTCTGTACATACATATATCTGCATTTTCGTTGTTTTTGTTGTTGTTCGCATCATCATCCCTGGCTTCTGCTTTTGTCCTGTCGATTTATTCAAATGCAAAATCCTGTAAAATCCCTCTCAGCCATGTATTTGTTTATTTTTTTATTTTTTGGTGGCGACAACAGTGGTGAAGTGAAGTTGGCGGCCCTCAAATAAGTAGGCATTGAAATGTTGCAAATTTGAGTGCTTGCCCCATGCCCTGCTCAACCACTCATTCATCACTTTTGTTCCAATATTCAGTTCGCTTCAATCGTAAACGCGTTGAGTGGCTCTTCAACGAAATTAATACAGAAATACAACTGCAATATAAATAAATAAAATAAATCCCTGCATTTCTTTTGTAAATTACTCTTTAAATAAAATAAATAGAAAATTTAAATTAAAGAAAAATATACCATTCTATTTTATGTAGCTTATAATTGTACTCGCTAGCTTTAGCCTAAAGCTCGCTAGCAATAAATCGAGATAACAACCCTCAAGCAAGTACAGAATATCTACATACCTACATGCAAGGGCGTACGCAGGAGGGGACACAACTATATCATCAACTATAAAGTAGGACGAATCCACCAATGTGTTGTCATATCAATATGAACAACCGATGTGAAGTGATGTAAAATCAACTAACGATGTGGCATGAACAACCGATGTCGCGTCAACAAGTGATGTCATATAAACTAGTGATGTGACCTGAACAACTGAAGTCGCGTCAACAAGTGATGTCATGTCATGAACAACCGATGTGGCATCAACAAGTGATGTCATATCAACTAGTGATATGTCACTGTATGTAGTTATTCCACATCAATGACCAATGTGTTGTCATATCAACATGAACAACCGATGTGAAGTGATGTAAAATCAACTAGCGATGTGGCAAGAACAACCGATGTTGCGTCAACAAGTGATGTCATAAAAACTAGTGATGTGACCTGAACAACTAAAGTCGCGACAACAAGTGATGTCATGTCATTAACAACCGATTACGTGTCTACAAGTGATGTGATATAAACTAGTGATGTGACCTGAACAACTGAAGTCGCGTCAACAAAAGATGTCATGTCATTAACAATCGATGTCGCACCAGAAACCGACGTCAAATCAACGGCAGATACTGCATGAGTGCTGCTAGCCCTAAAAACTACCAACGTCGCAAACACTAGTGGCGTCGACGATGAATCAAGCGAAGTCATATTATAAACAACCTACATATGTCGTACCAGAAGCCGACGTCGAATCAATGAAAGAACCCGCATGTGTGCTGCTAACAATAAATACTACCGATGTCGCAAGCACTAGTCATGCTGCATTAACTAGTGACTAGCTACGATGAATCCTGTATATCGGACATAAAAAAAAAACGATGTCGCATCAACTGCTAATCGCACCTCTACCGCCAATGTCGTCAACTAGTGATGTCGCATTAACTAGTGATGTCACATAAACGACCGATGTCGCATTAACTAGTGTTGTCACATAAACGACCGATGTCGCATTAACTAGTGATGTCACATAATGGACCGATGTCGCATTAAATAGTGATGTCACATAAACGACCGATGTCGCATTAACTAGTGTTGTCACATAAACGACCGATGTCGCATTAACGACCGATTTCACATCAGCTACCGATGCATACATCCTTAAAACATCCCGATGTCGTATCAACTGCAAATGTAACAGGGAAATTTGTAGCAAATATAATTTAGAAAGCTTCGCTGGTTTGGTCATATCATTCGATTGCACGGTGCTACTGCATGTAAATCATATAAATAGTAAAGCTTAGTGACACCACTTAATTAGATTCTTTGTATAAAAATTACATTTTATAAATACCATCAATAGCTGCTCTGAAATCCATTTAAACGATGGAAAAATATGAATATGAACAGTTTTAAAAATAAACCACTAGCGTTCAAATTTCTGTTTTAACTGCTGGTTCAAACTTTGAACTTCAAAGTGATGCTCTAGGCGAATTTCCTTCGCAGCGAATGTGAATAGAATACTCACTTATTCATCGAATTACCTTCAAAGCAACAACTTTGTATTATTTTATTCATCTTTGTAAAGGCGGTAATCTAATACGCGACCTGAAACGTTCTGTTGGGCAATGGAAACTTGCTCATGAGCTCTTAAAATATTTCATGGAAATTCCGGGAAATATTTTGACAGATTAAATTAAGAAATGTTTCCAGTGTTGTAAAACACATGCGGGGAAATTTTAACGGAGTTTGGCGTTCTTTTCGCACTTGCTTCGGTGGAAATGCCCCTTCTGTCAACGGAGCACATTATCTTACATTGCTTGTGCTTATGCTGTATTTTTAGTCTGATACTCTTTCCTTTTAATTTCGCTTTCATTTATAAATAAATTTCTATTTATGCTATTTTTCAGCGGCTATTAACTGGATTCACACTGTACTCATCAACATCATCACCACCAATTTAAGGGAGCTTATTTTTTATTTCGGACAAGGTTTTCATCTACTTAAAGCTCATACAGGTCATCGTTTAACTTCCTGTCCTTTAATTTCTATTTAATTTCTAGGGAAATTTTCTCCCAAATGTTCCAGATTCTTTCAAAGAGTACGTATAAAATTCAGTATTTTCCATACGCGCAAGCGTATATCAATTCTCGAAGCCCCTCATCTGGGGTTCGGGTCCTACAGAAAGAATTCAAAAAAGCAGACTCCAACTCCAGCAATTTTATTGCATTCCCATTTGCAACACCGTCTTACAATTGCACGAGTAGAGATATATACAGCAGGACCAAATGACTTCCGTTGTTGTTCATTTGTTTTCAGACTATTTTCTTTTGAATAAATTCGCATTTATTATGAAAACATTCAGCATTTCTTCCTTATAATTTCATGTTTTTCCACTAACTTGGCTTGATTTGATCTCTTCGTTTTGGCTTTATTTCTCTGCTGCTCAAGTCGCTGCTGCCGTTTTTGTTGCTATCCGTTTCAACTGCTCGTCGGTGTCGAAATTTAATTTATGTAAATTACTTTAAAACTCACATTGCGAAGTGATAACTGAATAAATTTTGCTTAGTAGAATAATTTACAAATTACGCATTTTTATTGGTTTTATTTTAGGAATATTTAATTTTTATTTCGCAAACATAATGAGGTTTTAATCACTGCGGGCTTAAGGAATTAAAATGAAAATGAATTAGTATAAACATTAAGGTGGTTCTTTTTATCAAGTGTAGTATTTTTTCCAGTCTCACGGCCTAGATCGGTTGCACCACGGTCAACAAAAATTTGTATCCCGATGGGATATGGGTTAGGCGTGTCTCAGGGCGGTCAAAGTTCAGATTGCTCTATGGAGACTAAAAAAATGAAAGTGATTTTTCTTTTTATCTATTACTCGATATCGGTAGCACTATAGTCGGTGATATCACGTGCAAGATCTCGTTCCGATCGGTAACGTCTAAGGCGTGTGGCAGGGTGTTAAAGTTCAGAACTATCCCATGGAGACTCAAAAAATAAAAATTATTCTTTTTATGTAACACTCGTAATCGATAGCACTATGGTCGGAGAAATTGTGTTCCAATTGGAAACGCTTAAGGCGTGTCGCGGGGGTAGTCTGAATTTTAGCCCCCTGCGACACGCCTTAGGCGTTTCCAATCGGGATCAGATTTTGCATGTGATATCTCCGAGCATAGTGTTACCGATTTCGAGTATTAGATAAAAAGAAAAATCACTTTTATTTTTTGAGTCTCCATAGAGTAGTGCCCGACCGAATATTCTGCCATGCTTCGGTATTCGGCCTATTCGCGTAGTATTTTTATTCGGCTACGGCTTCGGTCTTCGGCTGAAAAGGCCGAATAATCGAGGCCGAATAATAGATATGTTTACGAGTTTTTGATTTTTTATAAGCGACCGAAAATCGCAACTTCCAGTAATATTTTTGTGTTATTGAACAGGCCTAAGATTTCGAACGATAACTTATGCGAAATTATTCAATATCGCCACCTTAATTATACAAAATTCGTTTAAAGTGTCATCACTTTCGATTACTTGAGTTCAGACTGTAGTCAGCTGTTTTTTCTTAGTGCATCTCTAGAAATTATTCAATATCGCTACCTTAATTATACAAAATTCGTTTAAAGTGTCATAACTTTCGATTACTTGAGTTCAGACTGTTATCAGCTGTTTTTTCTTAGTGCATCTCTAGAAACGGCAAGATATTTTTTCAAATTTTTTTTATACATTGTTAAAATTCTATTAACACAAATACTATAAAGTACTATAAACCAATTTAATTTTTTATGAATATGGGGGCAAATTTTTTTATTTTGGTTTACAACTAAGTATGTATTTTGTTAAGGTTTTTTGGTTATTCAAGAAACAAAAAGAATTAATAGTTATGAAATAAAAAAAAAATCTCTTTTCATATTTTGGTATTCGGATTCGCCTTCGGTTTTCGGCCGAATATAGGATTATGCCGAATATTCGGCTACGGCTTCGGCCTAAAATTCCAGTTTCGGTCGGACACTACCATAGAGTAATCCGATCTTTGACCCTCCTGTGATATCTATCGATTTAGGGGTTGAGCCTTTGGAAATCTGATGATAAAATTGTCTCCATACAAATAAGGTTAGGGTGGTCCTTATTTGTAGTAAAGATACAAAATCACACTTCGCAAAACGTATTCAAAAGCATTCTAATACGAATCTCAATTGCTAATTTAAAAAGTAAGACTGAAATCCCAACTTTAAGAAGGTTAAATTCGGACAAAGTAACATACAGAATTTTGTTCCAATTCTTCGTGTGTTCCATCTTTATTTATTCAGGAATTATGCTCAGCATCTGATTCGCCATTTCACCCGCTCGAGGGACGTGAGTCATGATGTCAACGTTATTCTTCCTGCGACAAGTTACACGGTTTTGAAACCTTTAATCAGCAGCGAAGATATTCAACCTAATTATAAATATTCTCGCTGTCTTTTCCCTCGGACCATTTTTCCTCCAATCAGATATTTTTTCTAGGGGGTTGAGGAAAAAAAATTGGGCTATTGCCGTATTTTTATGAAATCAGGTTGCTTAGAGAAAATTGCCCAAGGTGTATCCAAAAGATCCATCAAAAGCAAAATTTCTTAAAAACTTTATTCCTTGTCATTTATTTGATCGGGGAAAAGTTTGCTCCGAAATAACTAGGGGAAGCTTATGTCCTGAAGTAGGCAAAAAATTAGGAAATGTAAAAACTTTATTTTTCAAACAAAGAGGGCGGTTTTCCATATACCTACAAAATTGCCTGTTTCAAACAAAATAGCGTACAAAGTCAAAAACTGGGTATATCTGTGGCAATAATGGCAAACAACCCAAGTTTTTTTTTTTAGTTTTTCAGGATAGCGCGCCTAAGCGTTTCGAAATTCAAAATTGTAATGCAAAGTTTTTTTGGCTATAAAATCTACAATTTTTGAGCGAAAGCCATGAAAATGTTTGATATTATACTGCAGCCCATAGCAATGAAACGATTTTAATTACAATCACTAGGCAGTAGAATAATTTTACTGCCTTCTTGCTGATGACGACAATTGGGTTATTCTTAGTTTTCCTAAAACATTAAAAATCATTACAAAGTACAGACTCATCTCCTACCGTGTAGAGCATATTCGAAGAAGGAATCCGCAATGTTTTCTTATATACTAATTAACTCGGGTTTTTTGCTGTTTCAATAGAATAACGAATCATCCTTTGTTAACATTATTCAATTTGCATAATCCACTAATCATTTAATCGTAACATTTTTTTTTTTTTTTTTATACCCAGCTGTACTTGTACACAGGGTATTATAACTTTGTTAGGATAACGGTTGGTTGTACAGGTATAAAGGAATCGAGATAGATATAGACTTCCATATATCAATATGATCAGGATCGAAAAAAAATTTGATTGAGCCATGTCCGTCCGTCTGTCCGTCCGTCCGTCTGTCCGTTAACACGATAACTTGAGCAAATAATGAGATATCTTCACCAAATTTGGCATGCGTACTTATTTGGGTTCAGAATAGATTGCTATTGAAAATGGGTAAAATCGGACCATAACCACGCCCCTTTTTCGATATCGAAAATTTCGAAAAACGTATAAAATGGGTTAATTCAATATTAGAAGCAGCTACAATGATAAAATTTGCAATATGTATTGATTTAGATGTTCTAAGGCCGATTTTATAAAAATTTTTTAAAAGGGGGCGTGGTACCGCCCACGTATATTTGAAGAAATTTTAAAATTTTGACTCTTAATAACTTCAGAACAGTTTATGCTAGTATAACGAAATTTCGTAGAGGACATACTATTGTTGTGGTAAATTCAGCTATAGAAAATAAACGAAATCGCTTCGCGACCACGCCTACTTTTTCATTAAAGTTATATTGAAAGGAGGTGGAAATATTGAAAAGTCCATATCTAATTAACTGATTTCGCTATAATAACATAATTTGGTACATACATCAACTTTCATATTCTTTACATAATTTTTTCAAAATTTTGGAAAGTGGGCGTGGCACCGCCCACTTATGAGTCAAGCAATTTTAGAATTCGACTGCTAACAACTTCAGAACGGTGTGAGATAGATTTACGAAACTAGGTACCAGGCATGTTATGTTTATGTAGAGTACTACCACAGAAAATAAGAAAAATCGGTGAACGATCACGCCCACTTTATGTGCAGAGCTGGGTATGTAATGTTCGGTTTCACCCGAACTTAGACTTCCTTACTTGTTTTTTATAAACATTTTCCAACTTTTCCATACTTTGTTTTTTTGTTTTTGATTTTATTAAAATCGTTTCAGTTTAATTACTCATAATTGGAATTTATTCCTTTATTTGTTGCATAATTTCACACAAAAAAATGTAATTAAAATAGTTTATGCTTCCAATTAATTTCGCTTAGCTGATTTCAGCTATTTAATTGAAACTATTTTTTCTCAATGAAAAATAATTTTTGTTGTTTGTTTTATAGTTTATGAAACATTTAACACGTTACTTAAAAGGATATTCATAAATTCTAAATAAATTACTCACTAGCCAGAATATCATCGCAAAACAAAAAAAAAATTACAGCAAAGATTTGGAGTAACCATACTACTCCAAGAAAAATCCAATTTCATATCAAAAATGTGCTCCAATTAACATGGGAAAGTCCTAGGATTAGCCCATCTAATCCAACTAGAAGTACTCCTTCCCGTACAGCATGGAACACACACACACACAAGAGTACAAAGTAAAGCGAGAAAGAAACACCTACTCCAACTCTCGCTTTACATTGAAATACTCTATTTGAACCCCTTAAAACACAACAATGGCGTAGGTCAACCTAATAGGGGTACCGTTTGGTGACAGGAAACAAGGTCAATGGAAATAGTGTCAAATGACATTATTTCGCACCCCAAATAGAAAAAGGGTGAATTGACACTATTTCCATTTTCGAAATGGAAATAAGGTCAGTTGACTTAACTTCTCTTTGTCAGTATGTTTATTGACGTTATTTCCTAATTTAAATGGAAAAGCGTCAACATTGCTTATAGCATGTCAACTGGATAGTATTATTGAAAATACTCAATGGTACGATTTTTTTAATTGTAAGTTTTTATTTAATAATCTGATAAAAATCAAGCGATATTTAATTATAAATTGAATTTTTTCTTTTAAGATTTTTTATTCAAAATTTTTAATTTTTTTAGTATGATATTATTTTAAAATATTTAATGGCTTGACTTTGAAATTTATTTTAAAAAGCGCCGCAGGCAAAAATTTGGAATAAAAAATCGCGCGATTTTTAATTCCAAATTTTTATTTTTTGGTATAATATGATTTTAAAATATTTCATGGCATGACTTACAACATTTACTTATATAAGAGCAGCATGAATTAAAAATTACTTTATTTCCAATTCAAATGGAAATAGTGTCAATAATGCTTAAAGAATGCCTATTCAGAGAAATATATACTGATCAGCTTAGTTAAACCGTTATGATGACCGTTTGTTAGTGAGCAAAGTGAGTAGGAAATAAATAGTTGTATATAACCATTGATCAGTTTATAATTGAGTTTAATCAAAAGTGAATCAAAAAAGTCCTAAGTACTCTTTTATAGAAGGGCTTAGGAAAAATTCCAAATTATTATTGGAATCAAGTTCTTCCTTTCGAAGTATGTCGTCCATAACATATACGCGTTTGCGGCCCAGCCCAGCGGTATCGCGACGGGGTGCCTCCGGCGGCGCCGCACCTCGCCGGGACGCGGCGGAGAACCGCGGGCGCGGGACGGCATGATACCGACGTAGTGAAAAATTAGATGCGACGCTTTTGGTAAATCACATCATCACACTTAAACATCACGTGATGTTTAGTTGACATGCCGTAAGCAATGTTGACGCTATTTCCATTTCAATTAGGGAATAAGATCAATGACTATATTGCCAAATTGCTGTTGACTTTACGTCTCTTTACAAAATAGAAATAGTGTCAATTGACACTGTTTCCATTTATAATGCGAAATAATGTCAATTGACACTATTTCCATTGACCTTGTTACCTATCACCCTTGATTTCACCAGTTGGTTATGCTATTCATACCGTTGCTGTTTGAGCAAGGACTTACCTCGTTAGCGTGTTATATAGAACACATTTTCCCCTACATAGTGTCATGCCTAACACACAAAAACACAACACAAGACTTATCCCACAGGTGCTTTTAACGGCTCATTTAGAACTAATTGTATATACATATGTAGTTGGTCCAATCCTAGTACATCGCCATGTTAGTTGGACCACTTTTTTTTGTAAAAAATTGGACTTTTATTGGAGTAAATTCATTCTGATACTAACCTCAAAACTAAGGACTTGCATTTCAATTTTCAAAATATATCTTCTGATGAATTAAGCTAGTTCTCTGCGCTTTTTCCGAATCCTGATTTATCAACAAATGCTGAATAATTTATAAATTGGTTAATGGATTGCAAAAAAAAAAAAAAAAAAAAAATTACATGATATTATACTATTACCACAAAGAATTAAACTTGTCATACATGAAAATGTGACTAAAATTTAAATATTTGTTATTTTTTTTTTTTTGCTGAAATGTACATCAATATTAAGCAAACAGTTTATATATTTACTTTACCACTTTTCAAGCATTAACAAATTAAAATTTTATTTAGTTTAAGCAGATATCTGGTGGCGTATTTTTATCCCCATTTAAATTTAAAATGACCTGGTTGTATTTATAGATTTGCCTTTTTTCTAATCATGTTTTATTGGGCGTTTTAATTATTTAAAATTAATTTAAACCTTTTCAAGCTCATTAAAATGCATTATTTATTTATACTGTTTTTCTTGTTGCTATTAATTTTAAATAATTTCAATTATGTATGTAAACCGCAACTGCATAATATGTAGTTATTCGTGCTCTACTTCCTGCTGACGTTGCAACCAATGCGTTGGTAAAATAAAAATCAAAACATATATAATTTGTTTGTGTTTCCAAATTAAGAGTATTCTAATCCAATTATTGCTATGAATAGTTTTAAAATTACTTAAGCGCATAATTAAATAATTACCACATGCATTTTTAGTTGTAGTTAAGTTTATCAAAATAATAAATAAAAAAACCGACTACTATGTAGTTCTGCGCCCCGGCAGAGGAGATGCACCACATAGACACCCCTGCAAAAATCGAGTGATGGACACCAATACACCCAAACGGATTTTTTGTATCTCCCCACTAAACAATTAATTTCGACTTTTTTCCGAAGTCTTTAAGTTGCGTCGGAAGATTTTTCCTAAATATTTTAAGCTTCTCACTGTTAATCCGCAAACTTCAATTTATGCATGACACCTATGGCGTCGGACCACGTTTTAAGAAAATTATTACTTGTATTGCAGAAATTATTATTTGTATTGAGAAAGTTTTTACTTTTATTGAGGAAACTATTATTTGTATGAGGAAGTTCTTACTTTTATTGAGGACACTATGACTTGTGTGGAGGAAATTATTACTTGTATTGGGGAAACTATTACTTGTATTGGGGAAACTGTTACTTGTATTAAGGAAACTATTATTTGTATTGAGGAAATTATTACTTGTATTGAGGAAATTATTACTTGTATTTAGGAAACTATTACTTGTTTCGAGGAAACTATTACTTGTATTGAGGAAATTATTACTTGTATTGAGGAAACTGATTTCTCAAAGTTAAGAACAACATTAACTTAAATTGAGGAAAAAAGTTTACAAGTTAAGGAAACGGAATTGTTGTTTCAAGGAAATGCTGAGTGTAGGTAACCTTTCTCGAGAAAATTTTTACTTTTTATAACTCCTGCGCGCTCTCTACTAATGTTACTCACCCGTTCATATTGTTTCGGCAAGCAGCAGTTTGAAGTTCCTTAACCCTCAAAAAACATGTACACATTTTTTTTTTTTTTTAATTTATATTTTTTTATTTATCTCCATTTTCTCATCGTTTTAATTTAGATACTTAATTTAATAACTCATACATTAATTTTTATCAAGTTAATTTATTTTTAATTGCTAACACACTGTACGCTCTCATTGTGTTGAAAAATGTTTACTCATTATATCAGTAAAGAAAATTAGTCAGTTTTTCTTTATTTTGATTTCTAATTTGTTACATACATAGATATACATACATACATATTACCATTAGCAATTTACTTAAGCAATCTAGTTTTAGTGTTATACTTACAGTTTTGTTGTTTGTAATGCGAACTAATATTTGCATTTACCTTAAAATTGAACTTCCTTTGACTGCTAAATACATATTTACAAAGTTTGCATTGTTTTTGCACTTTTTTTGTATTCTCTTTTTTAATATTTATTTACAGAGCTTATTTAGTATACATTCTAAAACTATTTTTTGTTTACTTATAACTTTGTTTTTTGGGCTTCTTTTTCGTACTTTAATTTATTTTTATGTATTCTAATTTGATTTGTTTTCAGTTACAACTTTACTCTTTGAACAATCTTCTTTCGAAATTTATGCTGCATTACTTTGGGGTTATTCGCTTTATTTGGAAGTTATTTTTGATTTTCTTCATTTGCATTTCACATTTTTACAATTTTAAGCATATTTTTTTAGGTATTACTAAATATTAAATATTTTGGTTTGTGATATACATAAATAACTGTTAAGCTAAAAAAAGCAGATAATGTAGGATTTATAAAGCGACTCAAAGTAAACTAATATTTTTTAAAAACGAATGGGTAATTTGTTCTCATCCGGGTACTCCTCCTTTTAATAAGACCATTTAGATTTTGTTTCAAACAGCAAAGAATTTTTAATAGGAGAAAACTCCAAAAAGTATAATATGCAAATAAACTCCAAACGATATTTCACTGTTGATGTCCGCCATTTTTATTAAAGTTTTTCGCTAATCTGTTTCTATTGTTTGTTTGCAGATAAATTAAAAAAATATTAAAAAAATATTACTAAATTTGAAAATCGGTAACATAAAACTAATATGCTTTATTTTAGATAATTTTTTTCATTCAAAACTTTATAAACTAAAACAATTCATAAGCGAGACTAGATAAATCCTTTTACGACATAGCATACATAACACAACATTTAGAGGCTCTCAATAAGCTTCAAATGCAACATAACATTCATACAACACAGACAAACTATTATGATTCTCACTCACATATATATATTTTTTTTAATATAAAAACACCAAATGACGACAACTAAACTTCAAAGTTAACATTTGGACTCGTCATTAATTGAAATTTACAAAACAAAAAAACTGATTTGACATAAACATTATACATACATACATACATATGATCTAGGGATGCCAATTTCTTTGTTTCAGGTAAAGGTTATTATCGGGACTCTGGTAGGATCTAAAATAATAAAGGGTTGGTAACAATAACAAGCTGGAAATTGCTGAAACATTTCAAAATTTGTTCAAAAGTATCAACTATCGTCTTCTGTAACTTTCACCTTATCTATCCTGCTTAAGAAAAGCAGCCAGTTTTCCACGTTTAACGGATTTTTAATGCTCCCAACAAATTTTTAAATCGCACTACTCGACAAAAAAAATCTCCAAAAATGAAAGTACATTTTTTGTAAAATATTCTCCTGATTCCGAATATCACATCCATTTTACTGTGGCAGACCAAGTTTCCGAGATATCGGTGAAAATATGAAAATTCCCAATTTGGCAAAACACTACTTCATATAGGTACGTCAAAAATTGTTATTTTTAATTTTTTCGTTGTAAACTGTTGGATTATACATTATACTAATTCCCATAAAAATTTTTTGCATTCATCTCTATAAGTATCTTCAGTAGTTTGGTCGCTATTGTAAAAACACTTCAAAAAATTTTGAAAAAAACGAAATTTTTTACAAAATTTCATTTATAACCGCGTTAAAATCAAAAAAAAAATTCTATGGCCGAAAAAAAGTTAGCCATCCTATGTTGTAGGACATTCAATAATGCAAATTTTAAACATATGAGTTCAAAATTGTGATGTGCTCTTGACTATATAAGCCCTGTTATATTGAAAGTACTCAATCAAAAATTTTCTGTTTTTACCCAAGAAATTTTCGAAATTTCCATGTCCCCGACATTTGATACATAATTTCTATGTAGAATTTTCTGCTGATTTAAAAAATGTAATCATTTGGTTTAAAAGTAGAATCATTTTCTTTTTTTTTTGCAAGGATGATGAGGAGGAGGAAACGGTGGAGCACCTTATCTGCAACTGCCCGGCTTTAAGTGGCGCGAGAATGCGCTTTTTGGGAGTTTGTTTCCTGGTTAGCCTACGCCAGGTCACGGAGCTGGACATAAAGGATCTGATGGCCTTCATCAAGTCATCTAAATGGTTCGAGGAGGAGTAACGGTGTCGATTTAGGAACGTCAGTCCCGGGATTCTGCTATGTGGAGAATCCGATAATACTGGGATTTTCCATAAGGCAGGGTCCCGGAACTGATTTCCTAGTGTTGGTGGTATCACAATGGGCCTTTTAATACTAGCCTAGGTGTGCCTCTGCAGCAGCTACTTGAAACTAACCTAACCTAGAATAAGTTTTGAGATATTTTGAAATTTCATTTTTTGAGATAAGTTAAAATTGTGTATATAAAAACAGTTTGAAACTTAATAGTTTTCACCTGTTTCACCATTTTATGTGTCCCGAAGGAACCAACCAAAGTCGCCTATGATAGCTTATCCCCGAGGTCCTTGGTATAGCAATTGGGAGAAAAAGAATTGAAAATTTGGATAAAGGAAAAAAAAAATTTCGTAATAACTCAATCTCTTTAATGATTTTAATTATTTTTGCATTGATTAAAAGAGGATGAAATACTCATAGTAATAGCGAAAATATTAACAGATCAGTAATACCAATTTTCCCTTATCTCAAAAACTTCAAGTTATCTTGAAAACTCTTCTACTTTTAAACCAAATGATTACATATTCGTAATCAGCAGACAATTTTACACAGGGATAATCTATCAAATGGCAAGAATATGGAAATTTTCTAAAACTTGTAGGGTAATAATAGAACATTTTTGATTGAGGTCTTTCAATAAAACGTGGCTTATACAGTCAAGGGCACATCACAATGTTATACTGGCATGCTTTAAATTTTCGTAATTAAATTACCTACTACATAGGAGGGCTAATTTTTTTCGTCCATAGATACAATTTTTTCTGATTTTAAAGAGGTTAAATCTGAAATTTTTTAAAAAATTTGGTTTTATTTTTGAAAATTTTTTGAACGTTTTTCGGCATAGTGGCCAAACTACTGAAGATACTTATAGAGATAAAGGCGAAAAATATTTATGGGAATTAGTATAATGTGTAATTCAACACTGAAATAAAAAGGTTGAAAGTGCACATTGAAAGTAACATATCAAACCACTTTCAGAGCGATTATGGTAATGCTGTAAATATTACAGTATTTACTGTAAAATTGGCACTAAAAACATGTGATTTTTGAAAAATATCAATTAATATATGAGTCCATTTTCAAGTTTAAGAAATTCATGTCAATATGATAGTATATTCGAAGAATGATAGGGGTTCACTTTACAAATTGATATTACCCACTGTTGGACGAAAAATGACAGGGTTTACTGTTAATTTTATGGCCGTTTCTTGTAGATTTTTTTTTTCAGTGAGCAGTTTAAATCGGAAAAGTGAAAAATACTAATTTTTGACCTACCTATATGAAATAGTGTCTTGCAAAAATTGGAAGGAAAGGTCTATTTTATTCTTGGAGACAAAAGTTGATCAATATTTGCCCTTAGGGCCTCATTATGTATGGCGAACGAATCGTTCGTCTGAGCTATCATTGGCCATACATAATGAGGCCCTAAAATTTTTTTCGAAGAAATTGTTCTTTATAAATTCGTATTGTAAGAGGATATCGACAGCTGAGTAGAATGCTATCCTATTTCAAAATATTTTGCAAAACTCTATACTTCAGAATTTGTTTCAAAAACTCAGTATTTCATAAAAAGTTTTTAGAAATTCTTTTTTTATGAATATCAAATTTTTAGATTGATAGACAAAAAATGTGTGTGCTATATCGTATTACACCTTTAAATTATAATAATATGAAAGTTAGGAATATATCCTACAGATTTCAGAAAAAGTTTCTTGCCCATATTTGCCCCTCTTGATTTAGTGATGAAAAGACACCTAAAATTTTTATAAGAGTGGCATAACGTATACATAACATTTTTCTGTTAACGAATGTGTGGACAAGAGAAGATGATGCTGCAGAAAATAATCGTTTGAGAAAAAGCAGGTTTGTGTTTCCCAGGAAAAGTGATGGGATGTGAACCAGATGACCGCTGGAGAGTTCTGAGCAACAAGAATTGGATTCTGTTGTCAACTGATTGAAGATTTCCGTAATATTTTTTCGAAACGAAACGAACGTCAAAAAACACAAATAAACCGATAACCTATTGTATTTTCGCTGTCTACAATTCAGTTACAAGCTTTGTTTAATCTTCTCTGAAATTTCTGTACCGCCTCCATACCGAGCATTGACATCCCTGCTGTATGCAACTATGTATGCACATTAAGGTTCGTTCATGTCACTTAACCTAATAGTTCGCTAAGTTTATAAGCTAATTAGCGGAGTCGACAACACTGCCATTAACAGCAACTGCAGTGACTACAAGTTGTTCACTCCGCCATTTTCCTTTCGCTTTTCTTCTTTTTTTTATTATTTATCTAATTATATAGTCTTAATCACTAATATTGCTATACACGCGCTTTAAGTTCTTCGCTCT
The DNA here is from genome assembly GCA_964058755.1 of Campiglossa producta. Classification (NCBI taxonomy): domain Eukaryota; kingdom Metazoa; phylum Arthropoda; class Insecta; order Diptera; family Tephritidae; genus Campiglossa; species Campiglossa producta. Next base: position 80,965,140 of record CAXKVI010000005.1, read on the forward strand.
TTCTGCTAAAAAAAACGAGAGCAAAGTCATATACACATACAAACAAAATGAATACAATAACCACGTACTCAAGTTTAGGGCGATAAGCCTAATTGTTTTTTATGGATTTGTATGTATGTATAAATGGTTAGATACAATTTTTAACGCAAGAGCGCCAAAATGCAACACTGCTTTTACACTAGTTAAGTATTTACATACAGAGGCGAAATGTAGCAAAAGATATTGTGTTCCTTAGCTTTTTGTGTTTGTAGGTATATATGTAGTACATCACATCACATCTATTTTAATATTTAGTTAATTATAATTTCGTTTAGTTTACTAAATTATGAATTAGCAAAAATCTATAAGTATATATAAATTACTATTTACAGCATTCCTTTTACAGCATTGTCTCTGCATTTTAACGCGCCGCCTTCTACACTCAAGATACACTTTACACATGCAACGTTTGCGTATGCGCCGCCACCGCACCACTACACACACCACCTTTCGCTAACGCTGTTGGCTTTTTGGACGCTGCTGCACTCGCCGCCTCAGCTAGTTGTGCCACAGCTTCAGGTGTTTGACTTGGCAGCAATTCAGTATTGATAAGCACTTCTTTGTCTAGCTTTTTAGCGCCAGCGGGTATATGTTTGCGCGCTGATGGTCGTAACAGCACGTAGAGCATAATTAACGCCAAGAAGAGCGTCACATAACCGATTACAACAAAATTTATTTCTTTCATCAGAAAATCGGACATATCGAGTTTAGATGTCCGCTCAGTCACCAAGCGCGTGCGCAATACTGAATTATAGTCAGCGGGTTGTTCTTTTTGCTGATGAGTATATTTGGTTGTTGCTGTTGTTTGCGTTGCTGCAGTAGATTTTGCTGTTGTTGTTGTTGTGGTGGATTTGGCTGAGCTGATGCGATTGCTGCTACCTTCACTGTTTGTACTGCTGCTCCTTTCACTGGTCGTGGTACTACTGCTTCTACTAGCACCCGCTGCTGCTGCGGCGGAGTTGGCATTTGGATTGTATGGACTAAGGAAATCTTTAGAACTATCCTTTAGTATGCGCATGCGTGAATCAGTCTCGCCAGGATTTGCGCCAATATCAGCCGCACCACCATACAAATGTGGCATCATACCCACCTTGTTGGCCATGTTGCCCGTTTCCAGCGTTATCGCTTGCATGCCCGTGACTGTGGAATCGCTTAGCTTATGCGTGTCGACAATGAGTTTGTATGATCGCCTCATACCACCGGTCTCCTGTGAACGAGAGTACAAAAAAGGGTACAAGTTAGTAAAATTACAGAAATTGCGAAACAATTGCATTTGAGTAGTTTGGCAAAGAAGTTGGCAGATCTTCATTAAAAATTGAAATAATTGCCGCAATCTTTGTGGCAGCAATCGAGTGGCGGCTGGAATGAGAAGCAACCTTTTGCAATTTACAATAGAGGTGTGACGAATGTTCGGATAGAGACCGAATAAGGCTATTGACAATTTCGTCAAAAAAAAGAAAAAAAATCGAGTAAAAATATTTGTATGATGAAGCAAATCGTATTTTTTACCTGTTTTTGGATATTTTTTACATATCTGCATATTTTTTTGCCTGTATTTGGCATATTGTTTGCCTTTATTTTGCATTGTTTGCCATATTTTCTGCCTATACAAATTTCATAGAATTCCGATGTTCAGTTATTATCCTACCGCCGGATAGTCGCGCATCCGCCCCAACTTATCGGCAGCAGTTATCCGGTCAAATACTCAACCATCACATCACTACATCATGCACAAATTACCTGCAACTGACAACTCAACAGTCAACAAACGAGACGAAGAAAAATTCGTTTTAAAATGTTAACAAATTAATTAACAAATGGAATGAAATGATGACGTCGAGCGCATGTCGAGAGCAGCCGCGCTGCACGCATGCCTACCTGACCACTTAACTTATATGGATATGCAACAAATACACCAAAAATTCTCATGCAGCAGTCAATACAAACATATCAATCGATCAATATATATTTTTTTTTGTATTCCCCTTACACTTCCAATGTTGCACGCTGTCAATTAGTGTACAAATATTAACAATAACTACAACAACAAAAATCATTTCGACAATTTGCATCAGGAGTTCTCAGCTACACGTGCAACACGACGATATGTAGCAAATCATTTATAATTGCGTGTCATGTCATGGACCTGGGATACACCACAAATCACACTGGTAGGCAAACAAACACGCAATGCCAAATTGGCGAAGTGATCAGATGAGATGAAGTGAAGGAAGCTGGTGTGTAATAGTTTGTGTGTTAAGTGAGATAATCCTATGGACGATTTTAGCGGTAATTAATATATCTGTGTGTGATTGGGTAGTGATGATGGAGTAGTTATGGGTGCTACTCTGTTCACATACTCAATTTTTAAGCTAAATTCCTACAAAAGGGTGCATGGCGGGACCTGAAAATTGGTAAGGATGTAAACGATATTAACAGAAATGTTCATGGCGACTACCTGGGAATTGGTATGATATACGATATTAATACCGCTCTCACAAAAAAAGTTCGAGTTATCCATCGCTGGTGGCACCTTTACCACACAAAATGAATTCATTTTTTCGAATAAAGAAAATACGGTCGTAATCGGGAATTTTGGAAATGAGTTCAACAAAAATCTATTTTGTGCAGAACGAAGTCTGCGGGATCAGCTAGTAATTAGATAACTAAATATTGTGGGAATTTTTCAGAATTGTGCAAATTATCTAACGGCTCGACGTTTTCATATATCAATTCATTGAACAAAAAGCACAACCTCTTCTTTGAAGTATTTTTCGATACCAAGGTTTCGATAGGTTTTGATAGATATCTCAAGACCAGCGAATTTTTTTTTTTGTTTGAGGCAAGTAAATCAACTACTCTCCCTAATTACTACTGGGTTACTGTATCACAAGAAAATTCAGCGAAAATAAGTTCACCAACCTGCGTGTTTGCGCTAAAAAGGAACTCACGAGACCACTACAGCTTTCAGCGTAAGAAACCTTAATCAACCTAGAGGGTACTAACGAAATGATACTTGTTTTGCGTCTAAATAAATTAAATTTGCCTTTATATGCGTGCAACAATGGAACACGTGTGTACTGTTTTCTTTCTGACTAGTTAGCCGGTGGCAAAATCTGCAGATGAAATGCTGATCGCATGTGATCATGCGATCTTTTGTGTATTTTTACAGCTTACAAAACCAAACAAGTAAGGTAAACTATTTTAGAAAAATAAAAATAAATGTAGTTAAAGAGGAAAAGCAAACATTAAACAACTATTGAACACTGAAAGGCATAGTAGCAAGCGCGCTAACACGTAAATCTACTATAGACGCTTTGCGGCAATTGTCAACAGCTATGTTGCAATGATGTAATTAGACAATTAGTGTGGCTTTCACACCCGGTCAGCAGCTGCCATGAATGCAATGAAGCTAACGAGAAAAAAATTGTTTGAACCACGAAACATGTGCAATATAAGGCAGCTAAGAAGCATGTATTCGTGGTTGCTGTAGCGCCTGCTGGCAATTAAGTGGCGGCAGCAGAAATGTTGCAAAAAAAAAAAAAAAACAAAAAGTTGAAAGACAATGCACCTTAATGTGTGCAACAACCAGTTGTGTGCTTGCTGCAATGCGCAATAGTTGCGGCGATGCTGATCATCTTTAGGCACGATAACAGCATAATGCACCACAGTGGCAAGCAACAATAAAGAAAGCAAAGAAGCTTTTAGCTAATACAGGCTGTGGCTATGACTTGACGAAGTTGCTAACAGAATTGTGCACCAATATCTACCAACAACTGCAATCTTTTCATTTTTTATACTACTCATGATTTTATATTTGTTTTTTTTTTTTTTCTTATTTGGCAGATTATCTTCTTGCCGCTTACTTACCTTATGCTTGCACGTAACTTGTACGTGATATATTGTATCTGGCCAAAGGGATAATTCAACAGTAGAACTATCAGTCAATAGATTGCCCATTAGACCGCCTCCGGAGACCTCCCAAGTGACCAAACACTGTTTGGATGCATTCGTAATCGCTTGATCCCATGCAATGGTTGTGAGCACAAGCGAACCTTGACGCAATGCCGAATTGATGTTGAGCGGAAAGGGACCCAACTGTTGATCGCAATTATTCCAGCACTGCAAAGAAAAATGGAAAAAGAAAAAAGTTAGGAATTGAAAATAAATGAAGGGAATAAGAAGAAAATATCTTACAATTTAAAGCTAACTTAATAAAAGTAGTTGGGGAAGTTCCGTATTTGATTGTACTGAACAATGTATACCCTCTATGACTAAAAAATAAATTAACTTCAATATTTTTCGAAGCACATTCTGATATAGCATATTCTTTAATTTTTGGCTTCAGGATAGTCAGAACGGTCAGTCTGTCGGTAGTAAATTATAATGATAGTTTGCTCCTTCTCAAGTTCATGTGGGAAACAACCTGCATAGGTGGACGAAAGTGCCTATCTGGTTCTCTTGAAAAATTATATCTGATGAGTTCAACATAACATACATTTCTTTCAATACAACCCTATAAAGGAATATAATTTCTCTCAAAGCCAAAGCATTTAAGAAAATTTCACGTTGTTATAGATCTTTTGGAACCTACATATGTATATGATAATTCTTTCATTCATGCGGACCCGACAGAAGTTGTTCTTTATCTAAAATTTACTTTCCAGGATTTAAAAACTGATCCTCTGCGCCTCTTTATATTTAGAATCTTCTTCTGTGACTCTTTATCCCTTTCTCTCTTTCAGCCTTAGCCTCTGCAGTTTCCTGTCGGTACTATCAAATCTTCCTATCTTCCCATTTAAATATGAGTTTAAGTTTCTTTGTAACTTTCATTTCCCTTTCTCTTTTCCTCTCTCTTATTCATTTCTTTCCACTTATGTTTCCATTAAATTTGCTAACCTTCTCCTTCACAACAAAACCCCCGTTATATGACTTGCTTGGATATGAAAAAATGTACTCTCTCTCTCTTTGTATGTCGCTCTATTTTTCTGCGACTTCGTTTTGACATTTCCTACCCCAACCCAATATCCACTACCATATCCCTCGCCGACTTCCTATCCCTACCTCTATAACCACCTCCATCCCGACTACCATCTCAATCTCTACCTCTCTAAACCTTTCCACTTCCTTCCAACTCCAATACCTCTAGAACTGTCTCACTAGTATTTCGTGGTCCGCTTCCCAAATAGTCATTTTTAGGGCAATATCTTTCAAAATAATAGAGATGCTGTCCTTAAAATTGCTCTATATTTTTACTCACTAAAAATATTTCTAAAACTGGGGAAAAGAATACAACCAAACAGTCATCGAGAGATACATAGATATACATCGAAAGGGAGACATAAATCGCCGCAACCCCATCCTGAGTACTAACCTTATCTTATTCTTCAAGAAGGGTATAAAAATACTACAACTTATGTAAAGTTTACCTAGCAAAAGGGAACAACACAACTTTAGAAGATTGTGATCGTCTGCAAAAAGTTCAGTACGGAAGACGTCGGCGAAGAAGGCAGCAACAGCAAAAGTGAAGGAGTAGCACAATAAACAAACAAGCTATTTTAGTAAGAGATCAAGAATCAAAAGGCATAGGTATTTTGAGCGCTTTGACTTATCGTAACGGCGAAGGAGGAGCACTCAATATTAGCGAGTGTGTGTGTGTGTTGTATAGCGAGCTGTAATTGAAATTAATTTGTGGCATGTTGTTGGTTTTTGTGGTTAAATTACTGATACTTGAACGACATGAAACGTTGATTGTTTATATGTATGAAGGTAGGTTTTGTATGTATGTTCAAGTATTAGGTTGCTGCTTGCGATTACATAGCAATTGAGGCAAAGTCAAAGTTCAACTGCAGCGCAATAGCATTTAACCCGTTTTAACTCATTTTATGCAAATTACCGATGACTGCATGCAGCACGACCGATTTACGACACCACAACGACGCGCCGAGGGGAGCTTTTCAGCGAGCAGAACTCTTGGTTGTTGCAACAAGCTAAAGATGCGTTCGTGGTGATAAGTTTTGCATAGCAAGAAGTACCTCAGATGAACTGTTGTTGTGAATATTAAAACAAATATTTTTAAATGCCTGCCTGCTTTCTTATACTCATTGTGACGCATACGCAGCAGCATATTTTGCACACACACACACTCTCATCGAGGTAATGAAGCATGCGGGGTATGCAAGAAATTATGATAAAGTTTTTAAGTGTGTTAGAGGCAATAGTTGGAAATCAGAAAACAACAAGAACAACAACAGAGAGAAAAATTAGTTTTTATGTTGTTTGCACAGCCAAATAAGGCTAAGCGTGCGGCTGATGAGTTTGCAACACGACGCAGATAAAAATGTTGCACAAATGATTTTCTGGATTTTTTTATTATTTTTTTTCTTCAAAAATTTTAGTTTACTGCTTTCGCTTCATCAACAGCAGCAATCTTTATTAGTTTGTCATGGCACAGCAGCGCAGTGCAAAAAGTCGTATTATAAAACTAGCGAAATGAAAGTAGCAAATGTAGTATTTAGCTTATGTTGCATGCAACTACAATTGTAGGCGTTGCAATCTCTGTTGCACAGTAGCTTTGCGTTTTTTTTTTATTCTATTATTTGTGCATTATACAACACGGCAATTGGGTGGTGCTGGTGGTGGCCTGCCTACCGTTTGCCTGAGCTCTGTCGTGTTGCACTTTACTATTTGCTACTTGTATTTTCGGCAGCTTGTTTGCAGATAAGATAAGCACGCCCAAGCAGTTTAACAACTTGCCACATGCTGTTGTTGGGTAGGTAGGCAAAAGATTTGGCTTTTCTTAATAATTTCTAATTTGTAACAGCCAGAGCATGCAACAAATAGCTTGAGTGCTCTTGACTGAAGTTTGTTGCTACAAAAACTTTCATCAGAGTGCATCAATTATGTTTGATTAGATTTTGTGTGATGTGATTTGATGAGATTGTGTTGCACGAGTATATGCAACTTGCTTCTGTTTGATAAACCACAATTTCGGTAGAGAAAAAAAGGAGCGTCGCTTGTGGAATCTTTGGTTTATGCGAACATTAAATACCCAGCAGTAAAATAAAAAAAAATTTATGAAATATGTAAAATAAAACAAGGTTAAATAAAATATAGTAAAATAAAATAAAATAAAAAAAATTCAAGTACAATAAAAAAAATTAAAAAAAGTTGAAATAAAACAAGATAAAATGAAATATAGTAAAACAAAAAAAAAAAACATTTGCATAAAATAAAAAAGCAAAAAATCAAATAAAATAAATAAAAAATTAAATTAAGTAAAACAATATGAAATAAAATATGTCTTGTAAAATACAAAAATTTTGTAAAATGAAAAAAAAAAAATACAAAAAAAAAACACAAAAGAAAACAAAAAAACATAAAATAAAAGGAAAAAACATAAAAGAAAACATAAAAATTGAATAAACCAAAATAAAAGTAAAATGAAAACAAACAAAAAAAAAAAAACAAAAAAACACAAAAAAAAATAATATAAAAAATACATAGCAAAACGAAAATAAAAGTAAAATGAAATAATACAAAAAAGAAAAAAAAAAAATAAAATAATATAAAAAAAAATATATAATAACTTTAAACGAGCTAAACTTGTACGAGTATATTTGTAAATTTGTAGGTCCGGTACTATCTCGAGAACTGCTTGACCGAATGGAATGAAATTTGGCACATAGATAGTATGATTGATTCTAAGACTATGAGGTGGTTTGGACTTGGGGCGGTTTACAGGGTTGCCACCTATTTAGTTTTTGTTTATTTATGGAGCTAGATATGCCTATATGGGTATCAAGTGAAAGGTATTTTCGCTGACATACCAACTAAAATATTTTCAAGTAGGGTTGTCCGCAAAAAGCCCATTACGGCTACGAAGATTGCAAAATTTTAATAATTTGCCCACATATAAAGGACAGTGTAACACATCTTCACAAGGTTGGTAAGTAAAGTTAACACTGAATTGATAGCACCGAGCAAGCCCGGTCACCCAGGTACTATTAAATTAAATTAAAGTAAAATAATGTAAAATTAAATGGAGCAACATAAAATAATAAAAAATAAAATAAAAGTACCTAAGATAAAAAGATAAAGAAAATTAAATAAACTCAAATAAAATTAATTACATAATTTAATAAAAAAAATGAAATAAATTAAGTTAAAAAAGTATTAAATGACAGACCGTAAAATAAAATTAAAAAGATTAAATTAAAAGCTACACTGAGAGAAATGCCTTGAATGTTGTGACAATATCACTATTGATAGCGACGAGTTTGATTCAACATTCATTCAGAATGAGCAATTTATCAAATATTATTTGCTTTTAATAAAAGTTAAATAACATGGCAACCATTTCGATATGATGTACTGTTTTTTATATTTATGGATAGAATACTAATATATTTGAGCGGCATGTCAATATCTATGGTCGTAATATGAATTTCTATTGTTGCTATAGCCATATCTATATTTTCGGCATAGAAATAATGGTAGAGACAGCGTATTAATATATATGGGCGAAATGTAAATTTTTCTGGAATGCATAAACATAATAGTTCAACAATTTTTACTATGGATTTCCAAACAATATTGCAACTTGTTGTAAGGTTTTTTTGGATTCAAAATTTTTTTAATTTCTTATGATAGGAAATTTTTCTAAAAATTGTATAATATGCCATAGCTATTGGAAGAACACTGGGCTAAAGTAACAGAGGAGCGGTGTTCGAGTCCCACTGAAACCAGATATGAAGTTGTATGAATTTTTGTTTTTTAAACCAAGTATTTAGAATTTATCAATAGTTTTTATGGATACCACTTCAATTGCGCTTTATCAAAAATGTATTGATGGAACATTCATATTCATTGATGGGACAGCTGCGCAAGTGGCTATAGGATGCAAAAATGTAACAACAAATTTACACCCATGTGTTCTATTTTTTTGTTGCAACAACCTTACAAACAAACTTATCTATATGTGATACGCAAAGCTACTGTGTGGCAAGTACCCACACACAATATATGCACTTTAAAGTAACTTGCAACATGACAACGCAATTTAACTATACTTGAGCGCGTAGATTGGGTAAAATTGACGTTTCCTTAGAATTGTGTGGCAACTTTCAGTGGTAACAGGTTTTTGTTTCTAAGGCAAAACAACAACATCTAAAATGCAACTAAGATACTTTCGAAGCATGTATGTGTTGCATAAATGCATGAATAACACGTATCTACTATATATATCTTGAAGGTGTTTGTGTGGCAGCGTGTAACAGCAATACATGCAAATATGCGGCAGCTGTTGCTACTCAAAAATTCTGACAACTAGGAATTTAATATGTTCTGAAAATTTTGTTACTCGTATGCTGTTGCATAGACATAGTTAGCATTGAGAAGTTGTAAAATTTCTTATGAAAATCAAAACGGTAAAAAGGTGCAAGGCATGGCATGCATACATACAAACCGTTCCCATGATATGAAACTTGTTCAGTGAATTTTGTAGCATGCAACAAAAGTTATAGAACATGTTTTTTTCACTTTCGTGCTGCAAAAACTCTGCGCCAAAGTACAAGTTCTAGGTTATTTTGCATCTTGGAGTGCAACAACGTGCGAACTACTACATAAGCAAGTATGTGTGTGTGTGTGTACAGTAAACTCGAAAAAAAAAACACAAGTGTGTGCTTCAACGCCACAAAGTATGCAATGCTTATACAACTCGTACGCATAAATATTTTAACAGCTTATTGAGCGCTAAAAAGTGCGCAAAAGTAAGAGAGGAAACAGAGTAAAACCAACAACAAGTGGAAGTCGTGGTGAAAGAGGAAACAAAAAGTAAACGAATGTCCTCACACAAGCAAGCGAAAAATCCGTTTAAGTGCAAATTTTTATGCTGCTCAGGGAAAAAAGCAAGCAAGTTAATAATCTCGCGCTACCGTGTTATTGTAGCTGTAAATATGCATATTTAGTGAAAACGCTGCTAAATTTTTAACATCAAAAAGTCAAATATTTTGTATACGTTAACCGCAGGCGACATATTTTTCAGAATTATAAGTTGTGCGCATAATTTAAGGTAACCAACCTGCTTCACTACTGCCGGAAGAGTTTGCTACTAGAGAAGGTGGTGATATGTTGGTGTTGCACCAAATTTCTTGCCCTCTGTTGCATGAATATAATGTAAGCATTTTATGGTAAAATACACATGCGCTTGAAGGGTACGCGCATTTCGGGATTTTATGGAAAAATATTGCAAAAGAAACCACAAAACATTTCATGGGAAATGGCAGCTGTGAAGTTTAAAAACAATTCAGTTGATAATATATATAGTTAAGATACTTTTATTAAAAATGAGTATTACGAAAATTTATAAAATTTTAATTGGAAATTAGATCGACCCAACGAAGGTGTGCGTATGGCTGTCCAATATTTATTTAATTTTATTTTATTTAATTTAATTTAATTTAATTTAATTTAATTTAATTTAATTTAATTTTATTTTATTTTATTTTATTTTATTTTATTTTATTTTATTTTATTTTATTTTATTTTATTTTATTTTATTTTATTTTATTTTATTTTATTTTATTTTATTTTATTTTATTTTATTTTATTTTATTTTATTTTATTTTATTTTATTTTATTTTATTTTATTTTATTTTATTTTATTTTATTTTATTTTATTTTATTTTATTTTATTTTATTTAGGAATTTTATTTTATTTTATTTTATTTTATTTTATTTTATTTTATTTTATTTTATTTTATTTTATTTTATTTTATTTTATTTTATTTTATTTTATTTTATTTTATTTTATTTTATTTTATTTTATTTTATTTTATTTCATTTTATTTTATTTTATTTTATTTTATTTTATTTTATTTTATTTTATTTTATTTTATTTTATTTTATTTTATTTTATTTTATTTTATTTTATTTTATTTTATTTTATTTTATTTTATTTTATTTTATTTTATTTTATTTTATTTTATTTTATTTTATTTTATTTTATTTTATTTTATTTTATTTTATTTTATTTTATTTTATTTTATTTTATTTTATTTTATTTTATTTTATTTTATTTTATTTTATTTTATTTTATTTTATTTTATTTTATTTTATTTTATTTTATTTTATTTTATTTTATTTTATTTTATTTTATTTTATTTTATTTTAATTTATTTTATTTATCATATGGTTATGGTATGGTTATGGTATGGTTATGGTATGGTTATGGTATGGTTATGGTATGGTTATGGTATGGTTATGGTATGGTTATGGTATGGTTATGGTATGGTTATGGTATGGTTATGGTATGGTTATGGTATGGTTATGGTATGGTTATGGTATGGTTATGGTATGGTTATGGTATGGTTATGGTATGGTTATGGTATGGTTATGGTATGGTTATGGTATGGTTATGGTATGGTTATGGTATGGTTATGGTATGGTTATGGTATGGTTATGGTATGGTTATGGTATGGTTATGGTATGGTTATGGTATGGTTATGGTATGGTTATGGTATGGTTATGGTATGGTTATGGTATGGTTATGGTATGGTTAGGGTATGGAAATGCATACAGATCTAATTAGAAAAAATAGGCCTCTTAATATTTCACTGAAGTATAAACAAATTTACGGCCTAATTTTATTACCACCTTTAAGAACGTTAGAAAAAATTAAGAAAATGTGTAAAGTAATATAATACGACTCTATTGCTGCGCAATCAACCTTCCTAAAAAGTTTCGTTTGCAATGCGTTTGTGATAATTAGCATGTGAAAAGTAGCTTATATTTACCTAAGCATAAAATACTAATTAAAAAAAAATCTTTGTAATTTTAGTTTAACCTCGAAATTATGCTTTAGAAAAGCGCTTAATCGTGATTAAAATTTGCTTAATTTTTTGCGCTCTTTGTTAACTCTAACAATCCAACTAGTTTCTCATTTCTTATTTAAATTCTTAGTTCTTTGTTGTGCTTTTGGAACTACCGTTTTAATTTCCTTATTATACTCAACTTTTTCGCACTTTTGCATTTTCATTTCCGCAACAAATCTCCATAGACTTGCCACACTTACACACCAATGCGGTTGCTTTACTATTTACACGGAATTTTGTATAGTCAAAAATTTAAAACAAAGTGCATAATGCATAATTTATACAAAAAAGAAAAGAAAGTATACGTGCCGAGGAGAGAATGAATGAAAAAGGAAGTAAAACACCGAAAATGAATTCAAATATGTATGAAAGCAGCACACACGGCAAGGTGCAAATATAAATGAAAAACCAAGCGGCAAACCAACCATGGTGCCGAATGTAAATTGGCAAGCAAGTGTTGTCCTAGAATAGCAGAAAAACTTGCTATTTATATGGATGTATGTATAGAAGTGTTTTTTGTTTGTTGGAAATAGCTGAGCTATTTTTTTACCCACTGCCCGTTTTATTTTCATATTTTTGCGGTTTCTTTCTGTTGAACTCATTACTTTTTACAGTGCAATTAGTTGCCACCTATTACATACACACATATTAAGTGTAGCAAGAAATATGAATATGCAAAAATTTTGTTTTTAAAAAAAATTTTGTGAAAGAATGAGCGCAATTTAATTTTTAATTTAGCTGGAATAAGGATTTAGTTGCTTTTCGAGTTAAAGAACACGAAAAATTCGATTCAACGAACAAAAACACAGAAATAATCTAGGAAGTAATCTTATACTAAAAGTAAGAGAGTTTATGAAACCAGGTATGAGATAAGGCGTTCGTAACACAAGTTAAGACGGTGGCATTCTTCTACACCCCTCCTCCGCTCAGCGATTATTATTGTAAAATGTCAAAACCTAGATGTCAAAGTTTAATCGGAGGGAAACTACTCTTACAGTCAAAGCTCAGCTCAGGATTTGTGATTCCTAATTAGTACCTATGCTTTGCAAAGGGTCCTGATTTATCCATAGAGGGTAATACCGAGTGAAACTCTCATACAACATTTGAATGACGTCCCGATTAGTTAGCTTGGCAGTGATCAGAAAAACGAAGAAAGCCAGTGCATCCCTATAATTTATAGGGGGCCTTGTAGTCCAGGCCTAGAAATGATTGCAGCTCTGTGGAGTTTCGGATAGTATGTGAACTTTATATTGCGAATACGGTCTTCCGCCACTCTTAAGATAAAGAGAAGGAGCAAACTCCGATTAACTGCTCAAGCTATAGAGAAGCGGCTCAAATAATCCTCTTCTGTGGGTGGTTCTGACAGCAGTTTTATTTCGAAGTATTAAAGGCCTTTCGTTAACCTGAGAACCAGTATTAACAACAACAACTATGTTATAGTACATTTACACCGCACCAAATTTGGCTAATACAAATGAGTCAGTTCGACACCGTTTACATTGGCAAATTTGCATTTGGCTTCACCTTCCCTAAATATCTTCTACCAGGACAAAAAGCCACCGAAAGAAAATGCATTACCGTGATGATTGAAACACCTGTAGAGTAATAATAAAAGAAGAATCAAGAAGGCTTGACCCATTTTCGTTATAAAAAAAAATAGTTGAAATTTTTATTTACAGCTGTGCATAGTGCAAAAGTTATCACAATTCAATTACCCAATAAGGTTCTTGCCTTATGTGGAACACCCGCAGCGGAACTGTGGATTGTTTTGTTCAGCAAATGAGGTCAACTGTGATGGATTCCAAATTTGGAAAATGAGATTTGTATGCAAAAAAGCGCAAATTTGCAACTTTTCGCCAAATTTGCCAAATTTGGTGCGGTGTAAATGTTTTATTAGACTATAAGTCGAATGAAAAGGCCCTGGGAGAATTATAGAGAAATGTGAGTGGTTTATGGACATTTTTGTACGCAGTCGAGTCTTGAAGGAAAAGTAATGATGAGCTGCACTCAAGCATCGATATATCGCACCGTAAATCAAAAACCGTCACAACTCAAAATTTGTTAAGGTCGCTTTCTTGGCATAGATCGCCTAACAAAAATAAATACAGCCAGTACATACAAATTTTTCTTTTTAATTATGTGATCTTTAAAGAGTTGAATTGAAAGTTACCCCGATTTTGAGTTGTGACTCTTTTTGATTTATTCTGAGATATGTAGTTGAAAGAATCAAAATCTAGCAGCTAATACCTTCTTTAATGTTATGATTTTGACTGACGATCCTAGGACCTATCGAGGAAGACCTAGACTATCACGACTCTTTTTCCGATCGAAGCACAAAGTAGAGACCGATTTAAGAACAACTAAAACTCTTTTTTCGACGTCAATAACTGGTTTAAGCTTCCATGCATTGAGAAGGTAAGGATAAATATAGTAACAAATTTCGACTTGGGATATAACTTTAAATGTTTGAGCATGTTACCATGGAACTACCCTTATTCAAGATATCAAAATAACTGGAATAAATATAGTAACAAATATCTTAGAAATTGTATCAATATATCAAAGATATTTAATAAATTGGGCCGTTTTCTCATCTAGCCTTTAATTTTAAAGTTCACTAGAAATTTTGTATGAAGAAATGTTTTTATAGGGCAGATACATTTTACGATTTAGTTTTTAACGAAGTAATACATACATACTTAAATAACATTTTAAATAAAAAAAAAATTTCTTAAAAACTAATTTTCAAATTCAACTAGATTAAAAAGTCTTAGCGCCATTCAGCCACTTCTAACAGTTCCAGCAAATTGTTTTATAAGCCATCCTTATGTCCAAATTAGTAAAAAGCATTAAATATATGTATAAAAGCACTTAAGCAGTATTAATTGTAAGCTTGTTCGTCTTAAATAAAAGCTTTGTTTATATATTTGTAATATAAAAGTTTTAAGTTAGTTCGCACTCACCAGAAAACTGAACGCTTCTGGGATATAACTATTGATATTAGGTGGTGTGATGCACATCTGTAACGTAAAAAAGAAGAAAAAGAAAGTGATTTTGAAGTGATTTTCGTTTTCTCTTTTCTTTTGTTTTTTTTTTTTTTAATAAATGAGATAGTCGTTTTTTGTAATATGTAAAGCAATGATAACTACATAGTTATGTATATGAGATTTTATTTATTTATTATTATTGTTTTCTAAGATTTGTGTGCAAATATTATTTTTCAACTGTTTAATGGATTTTTGTGTATAAACAAAAAATTAATTGTATTTAGAATTAATAATAATATGTATGCATATGTGCAACACGATAGCCGATAGGCATGCAAGCAAGCAAGCAATTAGATAAAAAATAATTTTAAAATTAATAATACTTTCTTGTTTTAAAAGAAAAGCCAATTAGGATTTAGTGCTTTTGATTTTTGGAATTTGATATGTTTGCTGTGTGATGAATATGTTTGAGGCTGGATAAGGATCAAGGTAGTGGCATGCAAAACTTAATTAAAAAAAATATAAAATATAGTAGGAATGCAAGTGAAACTGAAAACGTTACTAGTAATTTTAACTAATTTCTATAATAAAAGCAATGCTGAAAATGTAATCCTTACTGTTTTAAACTGTTTCGATTTTAAAACCCGGAATCATAATCGTTTGAAACCGTATAACTTTTGAAAACCAATACCGAAACCATAAAAACTTTTCATTTTCCGCTTCGTTTTATAAACTACTAGTAATACCCGGCGTGCGTTGCTACACCAAAGAAAATCACCTAAATAGGATTTTACCTTTTTTACCATTTCTCGGAAGATACATTATCTCATATTTTATCAAGATGAAACGCCAGCTACACGCCAAATATCAAGCTCATCGAGTCAAAAATATGATTGTTTAGAATATATCGGGCTCTCCAGGCTTCTACTAATCTATCCCGAAAATTTGAAGAAAATCGCACGAGTAGTTTTGGACTCCTTAAGCTACATACCTACATACATACATCCAATATTATATATACATAAATAACAACAAAACAAAAAGACCTTAACCATAATCGTTGGATACCGTTTTTAAGCCCAAAGTTTCAAATGATTGCAGTAGTTGAAACTGTATAATTTTCAAAACAAAAGACCTTCACCATTATCCTTCCATTAGGTTTCTTTTTTAAAATGGAAACTGTAACCGTAACTTTAATCCTTTTATATTTCGAAAACCGAATCTATAACAATTTTTAAGCGTTTCATATTTCAAAAGCAAAACCATACAAGCTACCTTTTTAAACTATTTAATTTTTCAAAACTGAAACCAAAATAATAACCGGTTCGGACCGTTTAATTTTTCAAAACTGAAAGGAAAAAGCTACAATATGTTAATTCGATTAATTTAAATCGTCTCCCATTTTGTTAGCTGAATCTTTTGTTCTACTTTGGTGAAGCCTTCTAGAGATTGTAGCCGGTTGCAGAGCCGAAACACTTTACAAGACCAAAACCGAAAACTTCTTTTGAATAATTCCATTACTAGTTTTGAATAATAGTATTTTTCTTTACTACTTAAAATGATTTTATTTATAAATTTGCAGTTTTCATGCTTTAAGGATTTACCATTCAAGTCACACCAATTACAAACATATCTTCTAACAAATATTTACACAGTTTATTTACATTAAAAATAAAATATTATCTATACCTAAAACATAATACATAATTTATTTAATTAAATACTACAATATAATTTACAGTAAACATTCTGTTTTGATATTTTTTTATTTACCAACTCTTTGTTTTTTTTTTTTTTTTGACATTTTTTTCAACATGTCGATTGTAAACATTGTAAAACAAGCAGCGTGACTTGTCAACACTTGTAAGATAAACATCAACACTAAACATGTTTTAAAGCAAAAAAAAATTAAAACGTAACTAAAATTATATATTTTTTTCATCTTGTGGTTTTATATTTCACTTGCTGATGGAGGTATTGTAGAGGATGGATGGTGTTAAAAGTGGCTGAGGGACATGCCAATTTGAAGTTAAGATAACTATATAGTTGCATAGGTGGAGGTGATGTTTAATGGTTGAAACAGATTAACCACAGATACGCCCAGATAACGGTCCCAACATCTTTTCCTTAAACACCCATCTTAACTGATATTAATTTTAATTTCGTAATTTGTGAGAAAACTATTTGTATAAAGTTATTTGTGAGATTGAACGTCTTAGCAGAAGCCAACTTTCTTAGCATAATTTGCTCGTGTGTTAGCCTTTTTCCAAAACGTTGACAAAATCAACAGCAGCCCATAAAACACTAATGTTAGATCTCGGTTAGAGGTATATTAGATAACTGGCCTCATTATTCAGTCTTTAACGTTTGTTCTCAAACAAAATTATGTTACTGGTACCTAAATTGGCACACTTATACCAAATTTTACATCGAAACAGTAAAGGGCATCGTAGCTGATATGTTAAAGTAATTGCTGTTGCCGCTTCGTTTCAGACGCAGTTGTTCAACTCTCTATTCCAAAAGCTATCTCTACGAGAAGCTTGAAAGCTTCGAAACATGTTATATATGGTTTCCATCGCTGTATAAATCTATGTAAATATATAAAAGTATCAAAAAAGCCATTTTCTAATGGGGTTCTAATGTGAATTGAATTTTGATTATTTTTCTAATTATTCTCGAGTCGTTTTCTAGTTTAGTTCCCTAGTAACTTTCTCGACTATAGAATTACACTAGTTATCTTATGTTACAATAAAAATGTCTCTAACGTTAGAGGTTGTGTTTGTTAGGAATAAGTATGAAAAGGTTCACAGCTGATGTAAAAATCTCCTTCAGACAGCTTGAGTCCCAGAGCTAATTTTATTTTAAAGCTAATATTTAGTTTTTAATAATCTTAAATTAAAAATATGTTACTTAATTAACATCACGAATTCGCCAAATTCGCTACTGTTCAACGTTGTTCAATGTGATTAGCTGGTATTATAATATATATGTTTACCAGTATGTAGCACTTTCAAATATTAGTATTAATATTTTTATGTGAAGCAACTGTTTGACGATGAAATGTGCTACTTTGCTATTGTTTTATAGATAAATATTGATTTTCTATGTAGCCACGCAGCTTATTTAAATACCTTTTTAACAAGTTAAATATGCATAAATTATATATTAATTTATATTTTAAATATTATATATATAACAAAATGTCTGTATGTTTTCAGGCATGCCTGTGGAAGTCATTTCATGCATCACACCACCCAGTTAAGTTAAGTTTAACTAATAATTCGTTGCACATTAGTTATACAAGTAAACATGTCGATAGGTATCTAAATATGAAGTATATAGGTAAATAAATTTATATATTGTCACCTTAATTCACATAGGTCCTAACTGACAAATTTTGAAAAACATCTGTTTCCAATGGAACGAGCGATATGATATCATATAAAAAATTAGGTTCCAACTTAGTAAAAAAGAGGGAAAAAGGACATCGATCCAGAAACCAATCTGGATTAAATGGTTTGAACGGATTAGGACAGGGCCTTTGAGTAACTAGAAGGCTTCAAATTTATTTATAAATGTATTTATGGCCCACATATGTGTGTATATTTCAATATGAAAGTGTATGAGTTGAGAACATATTTGACAATTTATGCATGACAATGATTAATGACAACGAAAGACACAACTGAGAAATGGTAAAAGCTAACTAAGTAACCGTAATGAGTAAATAAGCGCATAATGGAGCGAGAAATGATGAACTGAATTTTGAGCTGATTAAATCAATTGAGATAGAGTAGCCGAAAATTGTTGGTTGCTTAGAGTGGCAATTATGGAAAGTGGGATTTGTGTGATTGTACTATGAACCAGAGGAAGACAAGCTTTTGTGTTCGAAAATATATACGTACATATGTGTCCAATGTCAGACGATTTGAGTGTTGTTTGAGGGAGTTAAATATGCATTTCATGTAATGACTAACAGGTGCAGGTGAATTGTTAGTGTTTTTAAGTGAATCTTATGATCCACTCTAAATTTTATAGCTTACTTAGTAAATTAGCCCCTTTATTAGTTTATATAGTTTGAGAACAGACAAAGATGTTCCGAAGTTCTATAAGTTAAGCGTAAACATTATGTGTTCTAACGAGCAACTTGTTTAGTCCAAAAGGAAAAATTCGAATGATAATTTTTTTTTAGTTAGAGTTATCGTTTTGTATTCTATTGAAAGTACTCTGCTGTATGTGTTCCATGAAGTACCCAGAACCAAAAAAAATTTTTAAACAGATTATGTGATCCTCTATAAATATGATATAAAAAAGATCACTTTAAAATGCGATAGAAAACTCCTTAAATTGATTAAAATAAAAAAAGTTCTCTTCTCGAAAAAACTATTTAACACAAAACAACCACAGCTCTTTAGTGATTGATGGGCACTTAAGCATCAAAAATATTATTATATGTACAAATAATAATATTTTATTTATAAAATACAGACCACATGCCACACTAAACTCTTACACACCCGCACAACACACACAAATTACTGGATATGAAAATATTCTCTCTCACAGACAAGTAGATACGCATGAAGAATTTCCAAGAATATCAAATGTCAACAGAGATTTTATGTCAAACAAATCTTAAAAATTTGTTCACTTTTTTGTGTCAGTCTCATATCTAGAATGTTTGTAGTTTGTTGTTGCACATGCCATGAATACTACACCGAGTGCCAAGTAAATGTCGAGTGCTTTTATATGTAGAAAATTACAGTAGATTTGATTTTACTAGTACATATGCTACAAGTGGCGCTCTCAAATAGGCAACAACAAAAGCTAAATACGTAAAAGGATATGCATACATAAGAGGTTTTTGGGGAAGGGGCTGTACAAGTATTTTACATGCAGATGCAAATGCATAGGTATATATAAAAATAGTTCTAAGTAGGTATGCATATGAGAGTAATTGAAGGCGCTGCCTGGGCTTAAATTTATGAACACTCACATCATCACAGACCCACAGTGCGTATACGAGAACATTTTCGACAAATTATAGTTTGATGTTTAAAATTTTCGTTTTGCTCTTTTTTCAATTTCACTTCAAGAAAAATATGTACTTATTATTTGTAGTCTCTATGTGATTGTCCTTGCTTGCTTGAAAAGGTTCATGAGGATGGTATATATGTAGTAAGTTTGGATGGGTGTAAACAAAAATTCCGTACTCATTGGAATCACCAGAATTAGAATCAAGTCACTGAGTATCAGTCAGTCTATGGGGAGTAATTTTCTGTATGAGTGGAAATTGAAGTCATGACATGAAATTTTAATTAAGTGCTTGTATGTTCATTTGCTATTGCCTTGCCTACATATTAACTATTAGAAGAAGCGCATATGTTTGTTTGTGTATGCCATAACTTTAAAGTATAAAGCATATTGTGCAATTCCAGCATAGAATGATTGCTCGCAGATGCTGCTTTGTTTATGCGCTCGGGATTGCTAGCAGCCTAAAGTAGGCCAAACATGTTGTACCGTTTCAATTGTCATTTAGAAATAACATAAGAACCGACTTAAATATAACTATACGAGTACATATATACAATTTATACAATTAGCTTCACAATGCTATAAACTTCTAAGAATTATTTAATTGCTTGTTAAGTCGCTGTTAATTACATTGATTAAAATTATAATTGTTTAACGAAATAAGGTTTAACAAGCTTTTGGCGTCTACTCTTATTTGGTTGTTTTGAGGTATAAATATATACAACATTTATGCAAGCATCTACGTCTTGTGTGTACTTATTTGCGTCTACGTCTTTTTTAAATTTTATTTTACTTTATATATTTTTTTTTTTTTTTTGGTTTCATTTTTTTTTTGGTTTCATTTTTTTAAATTTTTTTTTGTTTTATTTTATTTTTATTGTTTTATTTATTTTTTAATTTTTTTAGGTTTTATATTTTATTGATTTTGTTTTATTTTTTTTTTATTTTTTTTTTTTTGTTGTTGCTTATAATTTTTTATATTTTTCTACTTTATGTAATTGGTTTTATTTCGTTTAATTTTATTTTATTTATGTATTTTATTTAATATTATTTTTTTTTTATTTTTTTTTTTTTTATGATTCAACGCAGTACCTACCCTGTCGTATACTGTAAAGAATACATTTAAAATCTGTTAGCATCAAAAGGATTGATCGATGACAGCTAAAACAACAACTAAATCCTCAAAGTCATAAAAAAGTCATGCAATCAAGGCAAAGAACAACAGAGGTATTTCCTCGATTGCCAACATAATAGCGGTCTGTGTAAGTTTAAGTTTCAATATTATTTTTGTTTCTCAAGTGCTGCCATTGATTGTTGTTTTTCTTACACTTAAGCGTAGCATTTGCATTTTGTTTGCTTTTTGCCATGGCTGTGGCATCAACAGATGCCGCACCTTGAATTAAAAAAAAAAAAAAACACTCAATAAAACCCTGCAATGAGTTGGCAGCTATCAATCGAGATTGCTTAAACGCATACTCACATTCTTCCTGCTGCTTAATCAAATATGTTTGCTTACTAAACACTTCCATATGCATCTAAATACATTTGCAGCTTCATTTGATGTGTTTGTCTTCTCGTCGTGCTCTCACTACGTGTGGGTATATTTAAAACGAATGTGTTTATTATTTCTATGCTTCATTTCAAGAAACGAAATTATTCGGTTTTTATTTGTTCTTACAACATTGAACACACTGCTGTGCAACATGGCTACTACAGGATCAATAAATATGTCGAACAAAATTGACATTAATGTGTTGAAAGATGTGTGTTCACATGCATTTGTTTCAATATTTGGGCATTTTGTGCTTAGAACGCTTAGAAATGGTTGTTTGCTTGACGAAAAGTGCCACCAACTGTTTATCAAATACTTAAGTCTTTTGACTGGTATTTGTGTATTTTGTGGTTGCATGCCACATTGCCACTGAGTGATGCGTTCAAAGTACACATGAGGGTGATGTGGCGTGAGTGCATTAAGTGGGTGAAGTGGGAGATCTTTTATATTTTTTTTTTTTCGTTTTCAAAAATACATTAGGGCGCGTTTAATCTCAAAGAGGTTAGTTGCTTTTAAGCTCTTGATCACTTTCTTTCTTTTTTGTTTGTCAAAAAGTGGCGGTATAATTTAGGGCAGTTATCAGTGTCAGCTTTGTAGTCGATTCTTGCATTATTCGGTGTTTACATACCTATTCTTTCTGATTTTATATATGGATTGGAAATCACTGAAAAATGTCTGGAAGACAACGGCACATAAGTAGCACACATTTATTTTTATGTAAATATGTATTCTATAATTCAATATCAATAATCCATACTATTTGTACTCTAAATTATATTTCCATGCTAGATTTTTACTTCTCTTATCTAATCTGCCTGATAATCATGTTTAACACTCATTTCTCAAGGGTCACTTGTAGATTAAGTAATTTGTCTGCCTTCGCGGTTATCACTGCAAGCCTATTATCAGCTAGTACCAGCGAACTCAACACTTATAATTATTTTCTACAGTCCAACTAACTAGTTATTAAGTATCTCGCAACTAGTCCCTAAAGCAAAGCTCTCTACGTATGTAGTTGTGAATTACCTTGGTTTTATCCCAAAAAAAAAAAAAAACAATTGTCAAGGACCCCTATCAAGGAATTGGTTTGTATTATTATTAAATAGTACATCCTAAATGACCTGCGAAATTTGTCTCTTTATGTTACCTTAAGGTCTGGACTACCCAATATTATAGAAATAAATTCAGTTGTTATCAGTCTGGTATTTTTAGGACTGCTTTGATTTCAGATTAGTTGTGGATTAGTATTTTTTTTCCACTAATTTCTTATTTTTCTCTGCAGTGTATCAGTATTGCTTTGTTATCCAAATAACGCCCAGCTAATTATTATTTACTCCATCAACACGCATACATACATCAGACTCAAGCTCTCAACAGGGACATTGTATATCGTTGTATGTTTGAAAATGAAATACGAGTAAATTGATAATTGAAGACGTCGATTGATTTACATGTCAAATATTTACCAATGCAAGGCCTCCACATTAATACCACACACTACATACCAAGTTGGTGGCGAGTTTCTAGAACAAAGCATGAAAAAATTAAATATTTATAAATTCTAAATATTTAATAGCTCTGCACACGAGCAGCCAATGACATATTGCTGTCAGCAGCTAAACTAGTTAAGTGATTTTTGAAAGCGGATTTCGTCGGGTTTTTTTCACATTTTCAGTGATTTTTGTAAACTTGTGCGCGTTAATAGATCATCTTCTTTAAATTTGTAGAGTATTTTTGTTTGTAAGTTTTTCACTTTTATTGTTTGCTTTGTTGCTGAAAGACATATTGTTTGGTTTAGATGCCACGTGCTTTGGTGCTAAATAATATGTTGAGCCATTGTTTGTTCTATAGATATGTTAGAAGATTTTTACCTCTATATTAGGGATGTTAGAGCAGTTAGTTTGATAGAACAAAATCGAATATTTTGAATTGTAGGTATTTATAGGAATCTGAATCTATAGCGGAATTCAGAGCAGTGTACAAACTAGGGATATTAAAGTAATGAGATTACTAGGAACCGGAAGTTTTGAATTTGATTTGTCGGAACCAGAGTAGAAATCGACACAAACACATAATATGTTGAATATTATGTTGCTAAAGGTTAAGCCCTTGTAGATATGGAAACTCCGAAACGTCTCTACTTATCAAAATGCAAACTGCAAAATTTTGTTCGCATCCAAAAAAAATGTTTGTTATGCTGCACGCTTTCGTGTGGCTGAAATATATCTACAACAAACAAAAATAGATATAAAATAAAGAAAAAATATTTGGCAACACTGACACGTGCTTCAAGTGGTAGCAAACAAACCAACAGAAGATTCTGCTTACTCATATTTATTTGTTTCTTTGTATGCGTTAGCGTATTTACCAATATCCCTTCCTAATACCTTACTTTCACACCCATCTATTTGACACATTTTTAACACTTCACTGCCCAAATTCCCACTTTAAATGTATATTTCGAAATTTGGTGTTGGTGTTTCCTGTTGTGCTTTCAGTAAATGTCCCTTATTTTCAAGTTCTAAACTAGCTGTGCTACTTGCCAAAATTGTTCTTGCTCAATTGAAATTCCTAGAATTCGTTCGAATAGCATCATTTGCCACGTTGTTGTTATTCCGAATAACAAAGTATGTTTTTTATTTTTTTTCGGTGAAGTTGAATTTAATATTGTAGACATACTTTTCTTCTTCTTATTTTTCTTTAACAACGGCATCTATAATCTATCTCGAAAACAAGAGTATCTATACAAGCACTTTATCTGTAGTAAACTCCTATTCAATTTGAGGTATATATTCCAGGTCTTTTTGAAGTGCTTTGAAAGCCTAGTTAAGGAAAACGTTTTCGTTACATCTTTCGAAATCCGTATTTTATTTATTCAGTTCTGGGTATATGGGTACCATCAGATCACTGTTTTGTGTAATTCTTTTTCGCAAGAGTCCCTTTCGGGCGGGAGGGTTTTAAAGTAATTTCTCCAAAATATTTCATACTTCTCTGTGAAACGGTCCGACATTTCTCAAAAATGCTCTGTTCGATTTTGAGCTTAGATATATCGCACGATGATCTACCAACGGTTTTTGAAATATAAAAGTTTTTTCAAATCAATTCGGGAATCCTATTACTGCGAACTAATTTTCTCGAAAAAATCGAATCAAGGGTGAACGATTTTCATTTCTCAATTACAATATGAAAGATTTGCGAATTCAATCAAACATTTTCGAAATTCAGCTGTCGAAAATGAACTTAACGTTTTCTTGTCCTACCGTGATTTACACATTTTACCTGAACTGTTGAAACAACGGGCACATTTTAAAAATGTCTACTTTCAAAATTTGGTGAATTTAAGATTAGCATAAAGCAAAGTTAATTTGTAAATTCTGATAAGCAAAAACTCGAAACGTAAAAGATCATATTACCCATACAACCCAATAAACAACATGAGAAAGTGCTCACAGGTTTGAGAAAAGGTTAACTATAAGATTCATTTGTAGCGTTGTACCTATATCATTCGAGACTAAACGTTTTCGATAACGTAAACGATAACATTCATTTATTGGATCCGGCTGAGATATGGATTCTAAATTTTTAAACCCTCTTACATACTCTTTTCAAGCAGTTATGTACATATAGATTGAGATAAGGTTTTAAAGTATATTCCGGTCCAGTCTTTGATATACTCTCAAGAATGCCTCTATTTTTGGTATTTTAGAAAAAAGCTAGCTCTTAAATACTTATCAAATAGAGAATAAAGAAAAATGTTTGTTGGGAATAAACGAGAGAGAAAATACGACATATTAAAATTTCACTACAATGACCAAGGAGCTAAAAAAAAAAAAACATAAAACCAATTCTTGGAGTTCGTAGAAAGTTATTGATTGTAAAAAAGTCTTAAAAATCAAATGGAAATTGGTAAATGAAAAGCAAAACTCCGGCCATAAGCGTACATGAATATCATATAACCAATCAGATTATCAACTATGTATATAAAATTGTACAGTATTAGTGCTATAAGACTACAAAATAGATTTAGATTATCGCAATGTGCTGGACACAACCAGAAGACCAACGAATCCATGGAAAAACAAAAAAAGTGCAAGGTAAATATGTTGAAATGAGGGTATATATAGTGTATGTATATATGTCGTAAAATTGAATATTGTCAAGGGTTTTAAGCATTTAGTCGAGGGCGTTTGTTGCACATAAAATTCAATTTCGATTTAAAGATTTTAATCGAAATGTAATACAATACAAATAAATGTTAGGGAAAGCGCAAGGAAGAAAAGAATTTGAACATACAAGCTGAGAGTAAAAATAATTTGTGCGTGGGGTGAGTTAGAAAAGGTTATGAGAAAAAGGGAAGATGTCACATGATAGCCGCGCTGGTGCTCGGTTTAACGATTGAACAGGTTGATAAGCGAGCGTCGTGATTTTATATACGGCAATGTTAAAGCAGGCGTTGCTTAATAACAAAAATGTAGGTTTGTAAAGGAGGTAAACTGATATATTTTGTAAAAAAAAAAGACAAGGCACATTATTAAAACCTAAAGAAACTCATTTTTATTACATTTCAGTATTGAAAGTATCATCATTATCATTAATTGATTATTATCTCTGATGAATTTCCCCCCGTTCTTGAAACCTTCCTTCATACGCCCAATTGCTTTTTGCTAACATTTTCGAGCATTATTCCTATTAATCAGATTATTACTAGCATACACATCTTTTATTATCATACGCTGAAAAGCCATCGAAAAACCTTAAACCTGAGCTTGCATTTCGCTGCATTAAAATGAAAAGCTCTAAAATGCATATTTTACAGTACAACGCATAATTTGAAAATGTGGCAACAAAATATTGCCATTAGCATAAAAAGTGGTGACATATTCATATTTAAATGTTGCAGTAGTTTTTTATGCTTCTAGAAATTTTTGTATGCTTATTATTGCATGCTGCTTGCACATATTTTTCTCGAAAAGTCACGCGTCACAAAAAGACAAAGACATGCATATTGTCTTATCTGTAGCACAAAAGTGTTTGCATGAGTTTATGAGATATCTTGCCCCACTTCAGATATTTTTTAACCCAATAAAAAAAAAAACACTCTATAGGATATAAAAGCATATTCATATGTATATATTAGGTTGGTCTGTATAACCAAATGTATGATTTTTTCCAGTCTCATATAACTTTTTGTTCCGTTTGGAGACGTTGGAGGCGTTTCGCATGGGAGTCAAAGGTTAAGTTACCCTACAAAGGCCCAAAATTGGTTCTGATCTGATATGCTCTGGCCTCCGATCGGACTAAAATTTTATGTTTTCTCAATATATTTTTTTCCCATAAGCTATTCTAAACTTGGCCCCGTGCAGCACCCTCTAATGGTCTCCGGTCGGAACCAAATTTTCTGGGTGCATATTACATGCACAGTAAAAAGAAAAGTCTAGATTTAATACCAATTTGGTGTTTATATATAACAACGCCAAAAAGTATTAAATTAATATCTACCATTTTCCGGTTAATTGGAGAAAGAGTATTATTTTGGTATTATTTTAAGACCATTTGGACTAATTTAATTGCCAAAATTGAGAGAGAGAGCGATTCAGTATTATTTTAAAATCATTAGTCCAAATTTAATTTCAAAACTTTTTCAGGGTCTTTGGTATTAAATTTAAAAAATTAACCACCCCATGGTTGGAGATATCACATACAAAATTTGGTTTCGATTGGAAACACCTGAGGAGTGTCGCAGGGAGTAGTCTGAACTTTAACCCCCTGCGACACCCCTTAGACTTTTCCAATCGGATCCAAATTTTGCATGGGATATCTCTGACGAAGAAAAATTACTTTTATTTGTTGAGTCTCTAATCTAAACTTTGAGCCCCCTGCGACACGCCTAAACCAATTCCAATCGGGATAAAAATTTGTGTACGATGTAGTATACCGTGGTGCAACCGATCAAGGGGGTGAGACAGGAAAAAATTCTACATTTGATAATGGGGACCACCCTAATGTACCTATATGAATAGCAATAAGTGTGTCGATATGTCAGGGTTTTGTAGCGAAAATCAATAAAGGTCACGCGCCATCTTCCTAAAATTTCAGTTCGTAAAAAAAATATAAAGCCAAATAATAAATTGAGCTGTTTTAAGGTGGGGTCATATGTACGCCGGGTGTGAGCGTGTGAAGAGAAGGTTGTTATAATTCGGTGATCCTCAACATTCGTGTCCTTAATTAGGTAGTCGGTATGAGCCTCAACCATGTGATTTCATGAATTGCTTTTTATGTGGGCTTGTTGATAAAATTCTTGATTTCCCATGAACTTGTGGCTCCTGGTCACGTTGGGCGTCACTTTTTGGACCAGTCCACTCCCGAAAGTTCCAAAACTCATGCTATCCAAACAATTCTTGCTTATATGCTCTACTTTTTAATATTGCACACCACTTCCAATATCATCACTTTTCATCTTTGATTGCTGTCTCCAATGAGTAGGTCATATGCATTTTGCTAGTAGCTTCCCTAACGTTTGTACTTCTTGTTGTACCTTATTTTACATGTTTTTATATGAAAAATTGTTTTCCTTTTAGTTTTTTGTGCTCATAAATTTACAAAACATGCCAATAGCATCGAGTCCTTGCCCCAACTACGTCTGCTCAATACAAAGTCAACACACGTAAACGCATTTTATGAAAGTGTTTTTCCGTAAATTTGAAATATGTTTGCACACAAGGGTTGTTGGTGTGTGTGTGTGTGTACGTTTTAGTTAACATGTTTGTATTTGTGATTATTATTTTCTAGTTTATACCTTTTTAGGATTTAACAGTGGCAACAAGAAAAACAATAGTTTGGTACATATTTGTGTATATGTATTCTCATGTGCGCCACAGTGCACTGCTCTACATATGCCATGGATTACTGCACTTGGCTAGAGAAATGTCAGGATATTTATCCTTGCTATGCGATAACGTTTAAGACTTGTTTTGCTCTTTGACTTGCATTTAAGCAACATATTTTTCATATAAATTTAGGTGTGTATGTATGTTGGTTTTTTTTCTACTTTACTTGCTTATTTATTGGTTTTGTGGTGCTGCGGTTTGTGGCCTTTGGCAGCAAAAAATAAAAAAACAAGCTAACATAAAAAAAAATCAACTAAGCAGAGATTTATGTTGTTAATCTCGAAAAAAAAATTTATGTATGATTTAAAGATTTCTAATACGAGGTTAAAAGTTCGATAGAGAATATGTGTCAGTATGTTAAGTTGCGAGAACAAAGTATCGCTTGGCATTTATTGTTTTTTTTTTTAAGAAGTATGTATTTTGATTTAACATTTCACCCATTCGTGGGTACAGTTTTCTTCAAAAACTTGGGCAAGTTATAGCACAGATTAGTCTTCCTTTGATTCAGCTAGCTAATTGGATTATCGTATAACTCAAGTAACTTACTGGAATAAGAAAGGGAAATCGAAAGAATCTATGTGTCCGTCAGAAAATATTGAGAATTGCCGCCGTTGATCCTTTGGAAATAAAAAGTTTGTGTGTTACAGCGTGCTACACCTTTTAACTATAATAAAATGAATGTTTGGAATATTTTCTAATGATGCCTGAAAGATTTCTTTGCCCATATTTGTCCACCTTTACGTAACTGATTTAATGACAAAAAGTGAAGTGAAATTTTCATAAAAGTGGCAAAATATTACGTAAATTTTTTAAGATGTTATTGATAGACTGCTGGCAAATTCTGATCAATAACAAGCCTATGGCCTCGGATCCCGCTTAGAGGTGATTGACTCCCTGAGATATATGTAGTGTGAATTTATACTTTTTTCTTTAAGTTAATTTGCGATGAATTCAACACATTTAATTTTAAATTTCTCTTAAACAAAGCCCAAAATGTTCACACAATCGCTCCCATTTGCTTAAAATTATTTTTCATTCATTTTTTTGTTACCCACCGCATACTAAATCGATATCCAACATACTATCTATGCCAATAGGTGAATCAGAGCAGATCGTTTGAATTCACTATAAATTCGCCAAAAAAAAAGAGCGAGAAGAATCACTTGTAAAAAAGGAAAAATGGGCGCACATGACAATGCCAGCTCACTTCCGCATGTCTCTAGTTTCACTTCTTGCCCCACAAGCAAACCTTAAAAAGATAGCGTTACCCAACAGAACACTCCCGGCTTGTAGCCAACCAGAAAAAAACTACGATTGTAATAAAGTGCAGCAAGAAATTGTTGCTGTTGTCGTTGTTGCAACAAGCTCAGTAGCAAACAACTGATTTTCAATATTTAGTAGGTATGAGTGCTTATGTGAGTTAAGGTGCAATGAGGCCTTGCAAATAGGAAACGGACAAAACGAACGAGGCATGCAACTACCATGCGCATAGTAGATACGAATATCCTAGCACTCGGTTTTATCGATAAATTTTCAATTGACCCAAATGTTGCACGTGTCGTTTTCGTTTTGTGTTTTTTTTTTGTTCAACTGTGTTGACATTTCTGCTCTTCACTTTCTCATGTTCGTTTTTTCTTTCTTTCCGTTGTTGCTCTGATTTACTTCGCAAGCTGTTTTTTTTTACTTTACTTTCTTTGCATGTTTTTCGGGAGTTTCCGGCCGGTGTGTGTTATTTTACTACTCACGAACCATTTTTTTTGGATTCGTTGATTTGCAAACAATATAAATACAGTGTGCTACAATTGATATGGGGCAGCAAATTTGGAAGTATTATTTCTAAATGATTGAAAACTGCCTAAAAAACGAGACTTCAAGGAGACTGACCTTCGGATTAGGACAAGTACAGCGAGGATTTCAGAAGTTGCATGAAAATTAATGGGCGAGTAAGTATTTGCTCAGACTTGATTATTTGAGTAGAGGTTTTTTTGTTTTTGTGTTAAAGACAAAGAAGAATTTTTTATTTCAAAAACCGAGTCTGAGCAAGTGCTCGACTATTACGTATGAAACCCGATGACTTTTTTGCAATAAATGACCCCTGTTGTCAACCCCAAGACAAGGCTAGAACTACTTCATCCCTTTTATCTTAGTTATCAACTTTCTTTACCAATTTCTAATAGGAACCTTTCCTGATAAGTATCCTAAGAAACTTTGCCATACAGGTATGTGTAGAACCCTCGAGCTATATCGATTCCTTTGTGAGGTTTCAAACTCCCTCTAGTATAGATTGTTAAAAAAATATGACAAACGGATTATTATATTTGACTGTATGTTACGACGCAGAGGTCTAAAAGATCGTTTATTCGCTTGTTTTGATACAGCACACTGCCGAGCCTCAATTAAATATGTTGCAACATTTTCTTTGTGCAACGAATTCATTTTCATTTTCAATTGTTGTGAAAACTTGGCAAAATTGCATATCCCTGTAGGGAAAATCTCTAGTTCAGAGCTAGTTCGCTTCTAGTGCGTTCCGAACCAGTACTAGTTCGCAAACTATCTTTTTTACATGAAATCAACTGGCGAATTTAACATGGCGATGTCCTAGGCTGGAACTAGTACAAAATTCGACAGTTTAGATCTAGTTCGTTTATTGATACTATTTCTATAGTTCTGAATATAAATTAAATACAAAAACTTAAATTCAAATACGAATCCAAATGCCTTTTAAAGACTCCTCAAACGCTGGTTTCGAACTAGTGCAAATGTATACACTAACGGAGTTATTCTGGCCACTTTATATCTAGTTCTGATCCTGAAATTTGTTCAGTAGTGCCTGGGTTCCCTGCAGGGAACTAGTGAAAATGTATTCACTAACGTACTAGTTCTTATTGGCCACTTTATATCTAGTTCTGAACCAGAAATTTGTGTCACTAGTGCCTAAGTTCCCTGCAGGGATTTTATGGAGCCAATATACAATGAGCGAAAAGCGAAAGCATAAAGCCAACCACTGAAGGCACGCTGGCTGGCTCAGAGGCAATCTATGGTCCAAGTCGACCGACTGGCACACTATCGATGGCTGAGCTGAAAGCAAATAAATAAATAAAAGTACGGGTTTTTAAAAGCAGGCTTTCACATACTACAAACATGTGAAGATAGACTGTAAACTGGTCAGAAAAAGAACTAGTTTTGGACTAGAACTTTCGCACAGGAATCAAGCTGGTCTGAAACAATAATGGATTCAAAGAAATATCATAGTAGACTTATGTTTTAGTGCTGTTATTTTTACCAAGATGTCCAACTTCTGACCTCTCGAATGTGTGCAAGGTAATTCGACCCCTGAGTGGAACACCAACCCAATTTCAAAATATTTTCAAATAACGTTCTATCTCAGAGGCTTTTTCCAAAATGCCCTTCTTCAAAACTTGGTACGTAATCGCACTATCTCAGCTGAAAGTGTATTAAGTTTTCGACAGATAGAACGTTTTTGAGACTCATTCTGAGATGGGACATTGTTGAACCGAATTTTGAAATAGGGCTATTGTAAAAAGTCTTAGATAGGCCGTTCGTCAAACAAGTTCCTAAACGAGCATTTTTGAAAAATATTTCGGAATAGGTTGGTATTCGCCGTGGAATATTTCCGGAGAACTAGCGATGATCTGTTTTAACTAGTTCGTAGAGCAAGCCCATGTTATACAAAAAAAAAAAAGAGGCAGTTAGCTGACTAGTTGATCTTGGTGTTCATACTTGGTCTGTGTTAGCCTACAACTAGGTAGTTTTACTGCTGAGTATACATGGAAATGTGAGTAAGTGCATGTGTGCTGCAGCAATCGTATTGCAATGAGTTGTGACTATAGCAAATGGAATAATTTTGACAGGTTCCCTCCCTAGTATTTATCTCTTTTATAGGCCGTTCTACGCCGCCAACCCTTCCACTACCCTTCTCTGTTATGCGGTTTCACTATTTGAGCTTTACGGATACTATATGAGTGAATATGCCACAATAATAAATAAATTGCATTTACGATTTGGCTTTTCTTTCGCTTTTATATGATTTTCCGTTTTTCCACAATAAATATTTTTTTTCACACAGGGAAAGAAATGGGCAGAAAATTGAACTGTGTTGTATTCACAATGAAAAAAAAAAAAAGTTTTTGAACCTTTATATGCTCTTATCTATGTGCGGTAAAAGGAAAAGTTTATATGTGTCGACAGCTGAGTTTTTGTGCAGTAATAAGTACGGTTTGTGTACTTGTCATAAAATATATGCCACTTAGGCATAAATACTGTGTGGCGTCTATAGTTTCAAGCTTCAACAGCAAAGAAAAATGGACTATATTTATGTGTGTGTTCTTTATATAAGAGTTATTGAAAATGGCATGAAGTAGTGATAGAAAAACAATCGTGTTGCCAAAAAATAAATTTTATTTATATAGGCAATAAAACTGCCAGACTTCATTTTTAGGACTGTTGCTATGAATCAACGTTTGGTTTGAGGTTATGACAGGTTATAACGCGCACTGGTGGAGGCGTTATATATTTTTCATTTCGTCCAAATATTAAAATAAATACAAAAATTATACTTCATAACTGCTACCTTTGCTACTTTCGATATACAAAAAGTTTGTGTGCTTCAGGGTGCTACACCTTCTTACTATAATAAAATGAAAGTTTTGAATATTTTCTATCGATTCCAAAAACAAAATGTTGCCCATATTTGCCTCCTAGATTTGATCAAGAATATTCATTTCAAATTTTCATGGAAGTGACATGGCGTATACGTAACATTTTTTTGTTAACGAATGTGTTGTCATAGAGCATGGGTCGGCAGATTTGTAAATGCAGGTGTATAAGTGAGAACGCGCTGTGATCGTTCGAACTATATTTTTAACATTCGCGGACCAAACAAGCGACACCCCCACCCGATGTGGTTTCGCCCCTTGCCCAGCGACGACTAAATCATTTGGTAAACAAAGAGCACAACGTGTCTGTGTGATGAATCCAACTTGGTTGACTGATCTTAAGATCTATGGGGCGCCGATGCTTGACATAGAGAAACAAATAATTGATGCAGCAATATTACTTATTGGAATGCTTTAAGAGGAAGCTGAAGAAGCAAATCATTTTTACAGAAAGTACAGGTTTGTGTTTTCTAGGAAGAGTGGTAGGATTTCTACCAATGAAGATGATATTAATGGACTGGTTGTCAAGAATATGCTAACTGATCAAATATTTGCGTTAGAAAGTGTTCGAGGTTGTTATTTCCAGTCACGCATATTTTTTTTGTACTGTCGAGACATTTGATTAGAGTAACTAGAGATATATTATTTTTTTGACTTGAAATAAAAATTAGCAGTAAAGTTTTATGTATAGGTCCATGGAAGGTGACCTAAGGGCATAGACGATTTCATAATAAAAGTAGCATAGAATCAGCTTATGGCGGCAAATGAGTCACTTCGCTTTGATGCTGAATTTCCTTTACTTTGACGACTGTCAAAAACAAGAACTCCTTATTTTATATAATACAACGTCGTACCAGGTAATCATACATATAAGTGCATGCATATGTCAATCGTTAGTCGTTTTCTGAACGCTTAAGCATACTAATAATCATCAACCCTTAGTTGCAAGTTGCAAGAGTGCCCTGCTGCACATGCCACAATGGCGTCGATGACAGTGCAACATCATCATGAACCACTTATGTTGCCATAATGCCTGAGGCGCAAGTGTCAATTGCCTTTTGCAAACAAAAAAATGCATAAAAAAGTTTTAAAAAATAAAAGCAGTAAAGTTTCGTAAAGCTTGCCTTTGTGGCAAAGAATAAAAAGCGCAACGAAAAAAAAAAATCAAAAAGGGAGCGCCGACGACTTTTGGTTGGCTATTATTGGCTATGCCGCTTGATTAGCTTAACACATTGCTTGTGTCTACGAGTGCATACACTTGAGGACTTGTGCGAGCAATATACACACACGAGCATTGACATTTTTACTACTTTTTTTGTTGCTATTCGCCAGCATACTAAAAGTTTATTAGCTTTAAAATTGAAAAAAAAAAACATTGCAGAGGGCAATGAAATTGATATCCAGCAACAAAGCAAAATAAATGACTAAATAAAAATGAGCAAAAAAAGGAAGAGAATAAAGCAATAGTGCACAGTCATAAAATTGAAACATACAAACACTTTGCAACACTGCTGATTTATGAGCGAATGTGCAGTGCAATGATCACATTTCACAACCCACCGCCTCACCACAAATTTACGGCATTATAACATGCTTTAATTAGTTTAATTGAAAACCTCAAAAGAAGAGAATAAACAAAGTCTAAAGGCAGTTTGTTGGATTTTTTTATTATCTACTACTTTTTTTGGGCATAAAAGTTTTATTTCACTTTAATTATTTACTTTTTTAACATTCTTTGCTGCAAATATTTGAGTCTCAGTAATGTATTTATATATACAAATGATTTTCGTTTTACAACACTACAACACAGAAACTATGCATTTCAAAGTTAATCCTACTATTTGCACCAACCCCTACTACACATTTTGCAAAGCAAACTACTTGAATGCAGTCACGATTGGCGAAAATTAAAAAAATGCTGCGGCGCAGTTGAAGCGCGCGCATACAAAGTGGTGATTGAGAAAGGGTAGTAAAAGTTGTGCAAACAAACATACTACAAAGTTAGTGCCGAGTAGTAGGCAAGAAGTAGCGGATATGTAAAATTTAGTAGGCTGTCTTTAAGCAATCACTGCTACATTATTTCAAGCACACAAAAAGCCACGTTCTTTACAATACACAATAAAAGTAGAAAAAAAATAAAGTAAAGAAGTGCTGCCAAACATTTGACGGAAGTAAAAGCTTATGGACGGGAAACGAGGCTGTACTGTACTACTTCCTAGCTAATTAAATAATGCAACCTTGTAGGTAATGCAATTGTAGTATAGGCACAAACATACAACGAAAAACAAACGAAACCAACTACCAAAGCAGAGTATACGTGTTAAAGTGTATAGCAGTGTTGCCAGTAACCGAGCTATAAAAATCCCTCAAATATGTATGTATATACCAAAAATCCCTTGTAGCTCTAACTTTTTTGTGAATACCCTTACAATGCACTTTCGATTATACAGATACACAAAACTTTTATTTTTTTGCATCCTTTCGAAACCACGTCCGAAAGTTTATCTTCGGATATAAAAACAGATATCTAAAAAAAATATTTTCATTTTAAGTAGTGTCGCGACTCACTTATCAATTTTCCACATGTTGTACTTTTTTAAACCCCTTGTAGAAAATTCGGCGCTCAGTTAAAAGATTTCGATTGATTGAGTTTTGTTTGTTTTTAGACCTTTAACTTTTGCAAAAATATCCCTCAGTGGAAAAGATCTCTAAAAAGGGGATGAGTCCCTGAAACTGGCTACACTGGTGTTTATAAGAGAAAAAATTAGTTAGCTATGTAGTTAGTTAAATCAAAAGGAGTATGTGGATAATTGGGTGTAAAAGGCAACATCGTATGCAGGTGCGTAAAAAGGTAGTTAAATTTTAAATACTTAATTAAATGCAAACAACGCGCAGTGCATAAGGTTTGGTGGCATGCCATACATCCAGCTGTGCTGATGCGTCAACACTACGTGTGCAAGAGCAAGTTACGCGACAGTGTTTCAGAGAATGTTAGATGCAATTGTGGGAGAGAGCGCGCGCGTAATAGTGTTTTAAATAAGGTGCGGCATATGGCGACTTACGAGTTTACTTTGGCTTTTATAGGGCGCTAAAACTTTAAAGATATTAACACTATTATAGTAGACGTATATCTCATACAAGCTACACATACATACAAAGAAGGACGTTTTTAATTATGAGCGCATACTTACATACAGTGATTGTTAAAAAAAAAAATGGGAATAGGTATGTATGCATAATAAAAATGTTAACTTAGAACGAGATGCATCGAAGGATTCTGGAATTAAGTGATAAATGTGGGTGTATGATAATTTTGTGGCGAATGATATACAATTTTAAGTAAGTTAATCTTTAGTATTGTGTGAACTTAAAACGAATGAAATGAATATGGTGTGTTATGAGTAAATGGTATGACATTTATATGACTTATACTAACTTACATGAATAAATGTACAGAATAAAGCTAATTAAGTTGCATATATTTACATAATTTATACTTCATATATATATAGGTTATTATATCTAAAAAATATTTATCATACTTTTTTTTGCAAATTTTTGCGTATTTGGTACATTTGTCTCTATTATTATTATTATAAGGCCTTATTACACATTACATAACAAGGATGCTTAAGAGATTGCTTCATTTTAAGCCAAAATAGTCAGAAAATCTTTGGGAAACGTTCGATATTTTTTTTTTTATTTCGAGCTTTACCAACAATTTTTGCATAACCAAAAATGTTTAAAATCAATCAAATATAACAATCTTATTTTATTTAAGGAAATTTTTTTACAGAATAATTTTCTATACAAAACTTTGTGGTTCGAAAAGGCAATGGCTATTTATAAAAATACATAGAAACAATTTAAATTACTTTACTCCACACAAAAAAACCTTTGAAGAAGGACTTCAAATCGGAACAATGATTTCAAACAGGCCTAGGCACAAAGCTTATTACACTCTCTACTTGGCCTCTCGGACCATGAAATTGTTGCTTATCGCACTGACCAGTCAATGTATGTCGTTCGTTATGCTCACTTGCATTCAACAACTCAACAACATACGCTGTTGCCTCGTTGAGTGCTAGTAAGGGAGCAAAAAGAGATAACATAATTTTATTGGTGCGATTACCGCTCTTTCACTAATATACCTTTCATTTTTGCCGAGCGCTGTTTTGAAATATAAACAGGGTCTCCGACAGTTTTTGAGGCTGGCTAAGCGACACTTGATATTGTTAGAAAACGAGCACAGTATTTTTCGAACACTGTCAAAGTATACTGTGAATTTGTTTTGTGGAATTTTGGAACACCTGGAAAGAAATTTGATAAGAAACATATTGAAGGCTACTGACTGTTTTCCCGGTAGTAGTACCAACTACTAAAGTATAGCGAGATGTTATTAAGATCTCACATCGAGCCTTTTATATAGGAACTTGCTCTAAGTTCTTGCTCTATTCATATAGCTAAAATTTAAGCTTTTCTGACTATTTTAGCTGGCATGTTAAATCTAATAGGTAAGTATATATCTTATTTTTAAAACTTACATTTTTGCAATCTTCAAAATCCATGCAGTGATGCCAATCATGAACAAACTGAAATGAAAGAAAATTATTAAAAATTAATAAATGTTTAAAATTTTAAAATATTTTTGGAAACAACAAATATATTCCATGAATATTTTTCATTAATAATAGTTTAGTGAGAGTAGATTTTTATGTTGAAAATTTTAACTAGAAACAATCCAGGTTAATCATTAAATTACAAGCTAGTTCCTAGGGAAGAGACCATCCATAGTATATGTTATGCCAACTTTTAAATAGTCGCTTTTGAGAGAACTTCCAGATGATCTTCGGAACTGTTTACCTTCAAGAATGTAATGTAAAATATGCTTCGTACCTAAATCGAATATTTATACAATTTCGAGGAAATAGAAACAGACCCAAATGAGATCAACTCGAAAACGAGAGAAATAAATCAGTCTAGATATTAGTCCGCTCACCTCTTGACTTATAATTAATACAAATTCCAATTTTATGAGCCCTCCTAGATTTGAAGCGATTAAAAAGAAATGTATCACATTTCGTGTGGAAATAATTTATATGCGACAATCCGCTAGTTTATGTGCTCATCACTGGCCTTTAACATTTTAATTGCGTGTGACTTATTTTTAATTTTGAAATTTTAAATGCTTAAATTTTTTTTAGTATTTTTTATTTTTATTTTCAAAGCACAAAAAACAATGATTTACAACACACAACTGCAAATATCAACGGAGTGAAATTAAGAGGCGTGAAGGCGCGCTGAATGAGTGATATCACTGCTACCGTAAAATTTTATGGTAGGTATGTATGTATTCATAATTTATTCACTTTTTATTGAATTTTATTTTTGGCTTTCTTATTTCCACATAACTGACAATTTATAGGTTTACCTACTACTTTTAATTTGTAGTGATTTTTTTGCCTCTGCCTTCGAAAGCCATATCCATATGAGCAAACGAGTCATTCAGTTCAACAACTTAATTCGCTGTGGGATCTTTATACACCATATGTACCTACCTAGATAGTTTGGTTCGGCTCGAACGCATTGATCGACGACCAAAAGGGGAATACAATAGCATTTTACAGCAGCTATTCTATTACACTATATTAGTCTATGGTCCGCCCCAGCACCGCCTTCTTTGCACGCACACGCATTTAGTTTGGCGTAACTAAGGCTGGATGGATGGATGGCTTTATAAATTTGTTGCTTCTTTTTGGTACTTTTTTTGTTTTTTGCTTGGGATTTTACTGTTAATTTATATGTGTTTAGTTGCCAGTAGTTTTTTTACAGCAACTTTACCTTTATCTGTTTTGTTATAATTTGCTTCTTCGTTTGCTTTGCTTTGATTTATTGTAGTTTAAAATAACAAACAAGTTAGTTCGCTTGAGAAAACTATCAAATTGATTTATGTTTGCCGAATGTTTTTTATTTTTTACTTTACGATTTTAATAAAGCGCGAACTTAAATTGTATCGTTTTTTTTTTTTTTTTGTGTACAAGTTAGTGATGATCTAAATACAAATAGAAGCAAAGCAGAACAGATCCACGGGCGTGGTTTTCAGGTTCAAACCCTCCCCTTGGAATAAAAAAAACACTTTTCACAGTAATGCAAAAAAAATATAGTAGAAATGAAACAAAAATATGGCAAAAAATAGTAAAATTTATAGATACAAATAATATAGTAAAAAATGACACAAAAATTATAGTAAACACTTACGCATAAATATAGTTAAAGTTGCACAAAATATAAAGTTAAATCACGCAAAAAATATAGTAATCACGAAAATATAGTAAATTACGCAAAAAATATAGTAAAAGTTAGGTGATACCTTGAATTTTTTATTGCCCGTACCAACAAATGTAGGTATTTTTTATTGAAAAACAAAGCTAAAAGTCGAGTTTTAAGAATAAAAAATGTCCTCGGAAAATAAAGTTACTACCTTGGTTTATAGTTTAGATATTGTATTTTTGTTTTAGAATTTGTAGGTTATGTGAAAAATTTACTGTTTTCATGCTAATCAGTTTCTATTCTGTGCTCTTTCCTCGTCTCTCATTTCAATTGATTTTCTCCCTATCCCTATTCCATTGTCAGGATATGCAGAACAAATAGGTAAGCTAATTTTTAAATGACCTTCCACGCCTTCCTCTAACATATTTCCCTTTATTTAGGTAAACTTATTGAAATCTTCACAAATTTTAAATATTCTGCCACGAACTCTTCCAGAAATATGTATGCTAAAAGAGAGTCACATTTGTATGGGAGGTGGCATGGAGTTCCAAATTTAACGCTATGAAAGTAATTATTCAAAACCAATAAAAAAAAACCGTACCCTGCTTCAAATGTCTTTCTTTCGATTGTTATTAATGAGCACTTAATGATAATTTTCCTCATCCCATATAAAGAAATTCATAAAACATTTCGCCTAATTGAAAGAGTAACGAATACAAATTGGGCTTATTCAAAAAAGTCAAAGCAAAGGGTTGACAGCGAAATTTATCTAAGTATAAGCATTGCTGCAACACGCTGAAACAAAGGAAGAAAATTTACTTAATAAAAGTAAATCAAAATTTTGAATTTTCCCAAAGGAAATTTTCTTGCTCAACAACCACACAGCTGTCACTTCATATTTGCATACAAAATTTTCATTTCTACAAATCGTACCTTTACACGCAGGAATACTGCTTGAGTAGAATGAAATTTCCACACAAAGGTAACATCGAAACAATTTCTAGTTGCATACAAAAACCAAGAGCTCAGCTCATTGGTGTGTGCAACATCCGGTCGCATCATTCATTGATTACCTTTGCTCGATGAAATGGGGTAGGCGCATCTTACATTTCTATGCCATTTCACCTTTCGAATATGTGTTTGTATGTATGTATGTATGTTTCCTTGTACGTGGCATGAAAATTTGCATAAATTCAATTACCTTCAATGATTCCCAGCGCATACAAAGCATAAATATATTATGGGTACATATTCATATGAAGCTTAGGGCAATCAACATATGGTAGGCTAGCTGCTTGAAGCTATAACTGGTACACATCTGCGCACATTTCTAGAGATGCTGCTCAGTATGAGCACAAAAAAATTATTAATAATAATAAAATATTATTGCAAAATGTGAGTAGACGTGCTTTAAAATAATCAACACAGTCATATACATAGGTATGTATATACTTTCTATGTATATACCTACCCATTTAAAAGAACGGGAGTACAAATTACCTATGCAGCGTTGAAAAGTAGGAAGTACTCATGGGGTTATAAGTACATATTCAAAACCAGTTGTTTGTCGAGATCGGTATGCAGTAAATCTAATTTACAAATAGTTGAAATTGAAACTGAAACTGAAGCAGCACAAGTTGACAGCAGAAGAACAAAAAAAAAAAAAATATAAGACAAAAAGGCCAACACTAACTATAGCTATAATAAGAGTGAACCGAAGTAAAAAAAAATATCTAGGTAGTAGATGACATCAAAGGCTACTTCCATAATAACTCAACATTGCTCAGCCCAGCTTAGTTCATAGGCATTCGTGGGCAATTCAAAGTGCTGATGATGACTTCGCTGCGTCAAAACAATTGGAACATACTACGCTTTGTTGGTTACAACGTTGATAGTCTCGCTATTGTAGTTATTCTTACAACCAGTTGCGCCGCGAGAAAGAGTATATAGATTGAAATTAGTTAGCTAGTGTAGCAACAAAAACACTCCCCGAAGGTTTTGAGAAGTGTTGTCGATAGTGATAGTCTTTTAGGGAGCCGGTACTAGCACTTTGCAATATTTGCCCAACTGTCGCGGTAGTGATCTGTTATGACCAGTGGAACCTTTTAGGTCATCTCACACCTCCCTTTGTAAGCAAAGACGAGGGCTGGTAATGAGAGAAGAGAGGCATCATATCCGTATATCCAACATCATAACTTTGGATATGGATTTTAGTTGCCTCTCATGACAGGCAATAAATTCGAAAAAAGCTCAAATAACATGAAAGGAAAGAGTAAAAAGCACTTACAAAAGCTCCTCTCCAGAGGAGGGCCTTACCATCACGATGAGTTTTTCGTTTCTCGTGAAGAAACACAGAATGCGATTTCTGTGGAGCGCTGCGTGGCGTACATTTCTCTTTCTTAGAAGTTGTTCGAAAATCCCCGAGCCATATTCGAGTTACCATACCATCGAGACAACCAAGAAAAAACTTATAGAGTGGAAAATCGGCCTATGTCTGGTCAGTATTATGCACGGTTGTTTCGAAAACAATTTCAAAATATGTCGACAAGTAACCACAATATCTCTCAAGAGAGGGGACCGTGGTGAGCTATAACTAAATTTTGATTTCTTCAGCCAGGGGGACAAAAAAATGTCT
The DNA here is from genome assembly GCA_964058755.1 of Campiglossa producta. Classification (NCBI taxonomy): domain Eukaryota; kingdom Metazoa; phylum Arthropoda; class Insecta; order Diptera; family Tephritidae; genus Campiglossa; species Campiglossa producta. The sequence goes on from CAXKVI010000005.1 coordinate 81,007,093, forward strand.
GTTGTAGTTGTTGTTGTTGTTGTTTTTGTTGTTAACAGTAAAAACACTCCCCGCAGGTTTTGGGGAGTGATGCCGAAATTGACAGTCCTGACTGCCAGACTGTCCTGGTAGCGATTTGTTATGATCAGTGGAACCTTCTAGGTCATGTCAACCCTCCATCCGTGAGGAAGGAGAAGATGGGTGATATCCGTAGATCAACCATCGAGTTAGCACGTCATTACCTATGGGCATATTAGTCGCATATTCTAAACTCCTAACCCGCAGGGTCTAATTTGTGTAGCATACTCGTAAAGGTAGAGAGACATGATGGACCCTGGACTTGAGTACAATTGATCTCTCTATAGAATATGGTCAAACAATTATGACGAAGTGTGAACTGTTCATCCTTAACTTAAGAAAATCCATGATGTGTTTTCTGAAAGGGGATATGCAAGGTGAGAATAAAGTTTTTCCCAAAAATTAATCTGGTTGAATCGTCAACTGGCTATACAAATATATATTGTTTTACTTTGTTTTTTTGGTCTCATTGTTACCTATTCCTCATTTGGTTGATGACCTACCGCAGTGAGGAACGAAAGACATGCACATTTGCTCGAGGCGGAGACATGGTGAGAAAAGCGAATGCATATAAAGAACACATAAAGAACAGTTTAACAAAAGAAACATAAAAATGAAAATGAATAACAATGATTATGAGTAAAACTACTGCACGTTGACGTGAGCACTCTCACACTCAGTTACAAAAATACACACAAAGCATATAAGAGTAGAATGACAGACGAAAAAGATGGCCGCAATTGTCAACTGAAGCATAAGGGCCAACAACACATTTTCTAAAGGAACGCAAAGGTCAGCAGTAGTTTAGTTTGAGTTATGGCTGCCACAATTTGCAGCAGAAGTCGATAAGGCATTATGAATGTAGACACAAATATATGAAAACGTATCGCACAGTTACTTATGTTACGTAACATACATACCTGGAGCTAGGAATTGTGAAGCAGGGCTGCTGTCTACTCTCCTCTATGTTTGGCAGCGTTGCGGCTGCGCATTGATTTGCCGGATAATTACCCACTTAATAGCAGTCATAAAATTTTGAAAAAAAAAAACAGGAACTTGACTACATAACGAGCTGACAGAGTAGCAATATAGTTATTCAGAACTTGGCTTATGTTCAGTGGTTCACAGGCAGGTTGCACCTATGGAATTTATTGCAATCTGAGTCTACTAAAACCTTAGTGACTCTTTCAGTAGAATCGCGTCAGGATAAAAAGATCACATCCAACAAATCTGCTGCCATGATATCATCAATAGGCAATGGGCCATAAATTTCGGTTTTGCCTTGGAGTTGAGTCAGCAGACAGCTATGCCAGCAGGAGTTGACAGATGACTGTTTGTGGCTCATTCTTATCTGCGTATTCCACGTAACTTGTCAGTTTCTAGTCTCTTTGGTTTTATGACATTTGTTTGTTTCTGGCTTGGAGCTTGAAGAGTAGTAATGAGCGCTGTAGTTGTTTTAGTCGGCGCTGAACTTCAAGGTGTGAAATATGATTTTGGTTCTATTGACTTGTTCGAAAGCGAAAGCGCACAATAAAGTTCATTTTCATTCAGAACACAAACACATTTAGACAAAGAGAAGGTAAAACCAGCAAGAATTTAAAAGCCTGCAGTTAATGATCATAGATATCCTTCCATTCAAAGGCGCTATTATATGTATAACTACTTTGACGATCTTCTCTTTTTTGAGCCAACTGGCGCCAATTGTAGACACCGCGTCTTCTCAGATCTGCCCCCCTTGGTCCTGCCATCGGAGTGGTGGCCTCCCTCTTCCTCTACATCCATCGTAGGGTGCCAATAAGAATACCTTCAGGGCGTCTTCATTCATTCGCACCATGTGTCCTAGCCAGCGAAGCCACTGGGTTTTAATTCGATGAACGATGTCGACGCCTACGTAAAGCTCATATAGCTCATCATTATATCTTCTTCGGTTATATCTACGCCGGTGGGCCTTTAAATCATAGGCCGGCAATTACTTTCCTGGGAGGAAAACTCCAATGCTTTAACATAGCAAGCGCTCTCTCCGTGCCGACTACTGCTTTAAATAGTTCAATATAGATACATACATGCGTACATAAGAACATTTTCATTTGGAAAAATCGTTCCAATATACTCGTATCCGCTTGGATAGAAAGTGGATTTAGCCTTTCGAACCCGTTCGGACATAAATGGGTACAATTGGTATCTCCATAGAACATTCTTAAACAAATTTGAGAAGTTCATCCCTTATAAACAGATCACAGAACTGGCATTAGTGGAGAGTGCGTCTCGTCCCGGACTCAGTATAGAGCAGGACTAGTATAGAGCAGGACTAGGCACCTAGTAGGACAACTGTCCGAAAATCCGAGAACCAAACTCACGCAGATTATTACGCTCTTTGCTTGGCCTCTCCAACAACGAAATTGTTGCTGCGCTATTATGCTTAGTCACTCACTTGCAAGCAACGACTCAACAACATGCGATGTTGCTTCGGAGCAAAAAGAGATAACATAATTTGATTGGTGCGATTAACGCTCTTTCACTTATACACCCCAGTGATGTTCGTGGAACACATATTAACTTACTAATCTCAACACAGGACTGCCTTCCACATTTATCTTAAAATATGTATATGTATATCTAGTGGCCTAAGTCTAATGCGCTAGGAATAGCAAAAGACGAAACTGCTGACGAATTTTTGCTAATGAATTCTTCACACATTTGTCCATAGGCCCGTTTGGCTTTTGGCATTACGATATCTTTGGTTCAAGCCTACAATTATTCACACAATTGCTTGAATGCTTTGTCATCATTACATAGAGAAAATTCACAGATGACATACTTTGATACGAGTACTACCTGCATACAAAGAATTTTAGCAAAATTTGCGCGCTGAGAAAAAAACTAGGTATATTTGTCTTACATTCAAGAGGTTTCAAAGAAATTTGGGTGAATAGTTTCTTTTTTCTGGTATGTGTGTGAGAAAATATCCTTACTAGGTACTACAATATATTTTACGCTCAATTGAATTTCCACATACTCTCGCACATATCGACTAGCCATGTGTAGCTAAAAATAGAAAGTGCCACTTCTGTCCTTCCAAAGCCTCTATGAGTAAATGCACTTGGATGCATATGTATGTAGGTATGTTGTATGTTGTCAGTTACCCATATTCTTTTTGTTGCCTATTTCCTTTTATTGCTTTTACAATGTCGTTAGAGGCTTAGAAAAGTAGTTTATTGCACAAATATGTGCATGGATGTGTGTGTGCTGCTGACTGCACTTTTATTAGTGAATGCTGTGCAAGAAAAATTTGCACAAAAGGTCCTGTTTTTAGTGCTGCCATTGCTGCGACGTTGACAAAAGGCACACAAATCTAAGTATTTTACCTTTCTGGTGTTTGACCTCATAAATTACATGCTCAGACAAATATTCGTTTACTTATACATATATGTACGTATGTATGTGGGTATTATTATGTCTTGACATTTCTGCTTAGCACAGCATCTCCTATTCATTCATTCACTCATTCATTTATTCAATTGCTCAGATGGCATTTTATTTGATTGTTTAAAAGGGATATTCATTAATGCTTAATGACATTGTTGGCTTTGTGGGACGTAATGTATAGGTATGGCGACTCATATTCATCAGTATGTGCTTAGGTATCACAAATTTAAAAGTTGACCAAATATCGAATGGCTTACTGCTGATTCAATAACGCCCTGCCTCATAATTCTTTTGAAGGATGTGCGATCTAAAAGTTTGTTTCCAACGTCAATTCTATATATTTTCAGCTAAGTTGGGAGTTTTTTGAAACTAGTTATAGGATGTGAGAAGCTTGGCTTCAGTCTCATTAATTAACTTGTTCCTTTTTTTGTTTCTCGCATTTCTTGAACGACCATCTTCCTCATGGCATTAAAGTAGTTATACTATAGATTTTACTTTCCCTCTCCAAATCTTTTGTACTACTTGGCTTAAATCATGGTCTGCTTGCTTTTGCATCCGTAGGTTTGTTTGTAGTGAATTTATTGCATTTCGTTTTCATCCGGAAATGCAGTTAAAAACTTGGCAAAAAAATGCATTTACTTGAAATTTCAATAGGCGGTTAAACAGAACAAAGAGATGGAAAGTTAAAAGAGAAAATTCGAAGAAATGTTGGCAGGAGTTAGACTGTTGGGAGCAAAATGAAGAGTGAAAGCAAGAAACGCAGAACCGACAACAAAGGATATGTATTCTGAAACTGCAGTAAAAAGAGGAACTAAATATAAAATATGATTCAAAGAAAAATAAATGAATAAAAAGCTGGAATGTGCAATTCGGAAAATTAATAGGTGAGTGACGTTATGGTTATGGTTAGTAAGCACCTTTGTACTCAGGCCCATACATTTCCACGTTGGCTTACTATTGGCCGTCATCGAAAGCGCTTTACAGTCGGTCATCTTTAATTCGTCCATGTGACTTGGAGTGTAAGTAGTCTTTAGTATACTAAGGCTTAATAAAATGCGTTACTGGTAGAATAACTGCACCCCTGTCTCAAAATCTATATTGTTTTTAAGGTGGCAGTGTTAACTCTAAACTTCCATTGAAGAGTAGATAAGGAACATCAATCTAAACTTTTCGAGCACATTTACGGTTATTATTTTCGTACATTTTTGTTGACTCTCTTGTTGTTGTTAAAATTGGAATCGATACTGTTTACTTTCTAAAGCACATATTTATGGGTTATTTTTTACTATATTTTTGTTAAATTTTTACTATATTTTTGTTAAATTTTTACTATACTCGTATTTTGGTGTAATTTTTACTATATTTTTTGTGTAATTTTTACTTTATGTTTTGCTGTATTACTGTGAAAAATATGACTTTTTGGATCACGAAGGGGAGGGTTTGAACCTGAAAACCACCCCCGTGGATCCGCCCCTGGCACATACATACAATATAGGTGGAATATCCCTTCAAATTAACACTTTTTATGCTAACCAAAGGTAATCAGCTAAGAGTAGAAAGAGATATAAATACATACTTATATAAGGTCATAGGAAAGTTAAACCAATTCGAGTCTCGACTAAAAGTTTTTTATATTTTTAAATTAATTACAACTAACGCACGTTCGATCTCCGGGAAATTTCACGAGTGCTTAATTTAGTTTACTCTTTCCATTTCTACGCTCTATTTATTTTGCATGTATGTTGATACAGTTTTCTGGAAATTCTGATATAAGATACTAAAAGCTGGCTGTTTCAGCCATTTAATGCCCATTTCGGGACTTTTGTACTGAGGCATATAAGTATGTACTACTAGCAGTTTTACGTAGCGAAAATGCAGCAGGTGGCGATCACCGCTTTCTAAAACTATTTGATAACTATTATCTATCACGCTCTAATAAGTTTCGAAATCACGATATATGGCCACCATATGCCTTAAACAAACAGCACATTAAAATGCGCTAATTATAGGCCTAATATTTTCGCTTGGAGCGATTTACGGTGTGCTAAGAAAATTAAATATTTAAAAGCAATTAGCTCTAAAAACTGGATTTGTAGATTAATGAAGTAAATAAAAAAGTAAAATAAGAAAAATATATACACTACCAAATGAGCCCACCTTAACCCGCCTACGGCCACTACTGTCATTTGTGCGCTACAATGCTTTATCTCTGCCATAATCCAGCTGCTCTATACACACAAAACAAATATGACAACCAAATTCATTGACAGCTAATTTATGGTTTTAAGACTTCACATCTTAACCAAAAGATAAATATATTCATTAAATAAAAAACTGTTAATACATATATACCATACGTTTACTTACACATAAAATGCGTAAAGTTGGTAATTATGCGTTCGATATTGCTACAGATACTTCATGCTTTTGTGTTATATAAATTAATCATAATTTTTCGGCAGCTGAAACTTGTTTTCCACTTTAAGTGTATGCTTTTGGAAGTAAGTGGATGTAGATAAAGTAAATGGTTGCGAACTACTACACAACAGGTATGCATTTTTCGTGGGACTATTTGGTTAATTGGCTTTTTCTCTATTAGAGGAACTGGTGTTTTTGGTGTTTTTCGGTGTTTCATTATACTTACCAGATCGATACAAACACTCACATTTATACTTTCTTTACAACATTTTTCTTAATATTTAACAACTCATTATAAGAGCTTTCATGGCATGACATAGCTGCTTTGTTTTGGTTATCTAAATTACTCGCGCACGTTGCTTTTACGAATTTTTCCTGTCATTATTTTATAGTATGTGGCTAACACTTTGTGGGAATTTAAAAAGATACAGCTTATTCGTGCTCTAGCACTATTGCAACTCGCATTAAAGTGCGCTGAAAAGGCCTCAAACAAAGCTTTTCGAATGTATTCTACTATATTATACATATTTAAGCGCTTCTGTATAAATAGTATTATTATTTTAAGTGAGTCATAAATTTCAGATTAACCAAAAATCATTTGCTAAAATTGACTTTAACAGTAGCTTCTTCCCTTTTGTTTTGGCCCTTATTAACATTATTGCTTGAATTTAATGGTTGGCAAGTTAATTAATTCTTATTGATTTTTTTCCGGTATTAAGTAGGAACACAGAAAAAAATGGCACTGGTCAATTTTTTTTTACTTTGACTCCTTTTGGTGTTTTAGTAATATATAAAAAAAAATTTGAACCAAAATTATATTGTCTTCATCGAGAATCGAACTCAGAACATCCTAAACAAAGAAATTTTCTGTTAAAAAAACAAATTTTATGTTAAAAAAACAAATTTTATGTTAAATTAAGGTTTAGATTTCAATGCAGTTGTGTCAACAGCATTGTTTAATGGATAAGAACTGATTTTGGTTGAATCAACCTATACTTTGGTGTATATAACCAGCTAATTTTTCTCTGTGTATGAATGACATTGTAGTAGACAAGGGTAAATAAAGAGCTAATTAGCATTATGAGTAGCTTATTTTTTCAAAACTTGTGTTATGGTTTGCTTCCACAATGTCTATAAATGGGATTACTTATACTAGAGGCCGGGTTTTCAGTGCAACTTTAAACCACAAACAAAGTTGACTAGAGTTTATCTCACTAGGTAAAGATCGTCACTGATCTAAGTATATTTCTCGATCTACTATAGCTTAATCCTCAAATATTTGCGAAACCAGCAGGCATTCGAGTGCATCACTTCCATATACACTTAGGCAGTCCGCAGACGAGGCGCATCGTCATAGACGCGCACTCGTCATTTCACTGAGCACGAATTTCCCTGCGTCTCAAGATCTGCACACGACGCTGCAGAAAAAAAAGCACACAAACTGTCAAAATTACAATTTTAATTAATTAATACATTTGCCGCACATTATTAACACATATTTCTTCCGATTGTACAAATTTTCTATTTTTTCTTTCAAAAGAAACAAAAATCGAAAATGAAAAATGTAAACAAATGCTTCTTTTTCCTCTTTTCTAAGCGTACGACGCCTGGCGACCAGCATTGTCATACGCTGAGCAGCATGTAGCTTTCATGCTTTCCTACTTTCATGCAGCTGCCGATTCGTGTGCAGCTCTTCATGCAAATATATGTGTTCAGCAGCAAAGCGTACAAAAATCGAATGTAGCGTCTAATACGCGTCTATGACGATTCGCTCCGTGTGCGGACACGCTTATTCATTTAGAGCAGTGTACTGATACTTGAATATGTACGCCACTGTTTTACATCAACCTCAGGAAAAAGTGTAATATTTTTTAGTTATATTTTAATTAATATTCCTAATAACACAAAAAACCAATGCTACATATTTAACCCACCAATTAAATGTAAATTATATGCCACAAAGATAAAAGCAGAATTTAAAAAATGGTTATTATTTTTTAATAAAAAACTATGAAGAAAAAAAGCATTTTAATTTCATGCAAAAACTGCTCGGCAGGCATTTCAACAGAAAATAATTTTTTTTTGAAGTCACCACAATCAGTGAGTTGCACTCAACTTTGACCGACGGGATAGCAATAAAACACAAGCACACATAATAAAAAGAAAAAAAAAACTAAAAAAAGAAAAAAAAATCATTTGAAGAATTAAATATAAACAAAAAAACGGAAATAATTTGAAATAAAAAGTTCAACGGAAGCAAATCACTCGTTTAAAAATTATGTGAGCAAAGCAATGTTGCAACGAATGGCAAACCATTCAGGCGTTGCAACCTATAGACTGGAAAATTTTTATGCAACAAAAAAGACAACAAATAACTTGATATCAAACGAGCAAAAAACCAAAGCACAACCAAAAAAAAAAAACACCAAAGCACACAGAAAGGTGGAAAATAAGTAGTGTGACGTGTAAAGTGAAATGCAGCATGCAACATTCGTCACACAGGACGAGCAGGAGCCCGAGAACGCTGAGCTGGTGGGAGTCAAAGTGCACAGAGTTGGGTGAGCGAGTGAAGTTGTTAGCTGCAAAGCTCAATGTCCTTTACACTAGTGGGTGTTTTGTTTTTTGTTTTTCCATTGCACTCAAAGTAGTGGCGTCAGGTGGTTGTTGGTGTTTGGGTTGGAGCAAGCGACTAAATTTATTAGTTTTTCGTTGCATGTTCAACGCTCGTTGCACTTTAGCACAGTCACCATTGCTCGCTGCTGCAAGCTCGATTGCTTTTGCGTTGGGTTGCAAAACGATAAAATTGTTTTTGCTTTTGTTGTTGCTTTTGCTGCAGCTCTTAAAAAACTTTAAAGCTTAAATTGGCGCATAAAAATCCATAAAAATCGCTTTGCCGTGACAATGAAAAATGCGCGCATGTCAGCGTTGTGAGTTTATTTGAGTATTTTTTTTTTTTTTTTCAATTTAACGTTTTATTATGTCTGAACCTTTTTTGTTGTGTGTTGAATGAAATTGCAGTTTGCAAAGCAAATTTAGTAAATATTATTAAGTACAAAAACGTAACATCAATAAAACAGAAAATATGTTGTTGATTTGTAATCGTAAAAAGGTTGCAGCAGAAAGTTTTAATGCGAATAATGAAGTACAAAATGGGCGAAACAGAGAGGGCGATGTAGCGCTTAGTGATAATCAAAAGTAAACTGACTCAGATATGTAACACTGCAATGCTGACGCCGTGACGATTTTTAAAGTAGGATGCGACTACTGCCAGTTCTGATCACTTTGTATGGGCATAAAAAATCAAATTTGACTTACACTTATTTTTTTTTCATATCATTTTATTTTAATTAAGTTAATTTATTTTAATTTAATTTTATTTATGTTAATTTATTATTTATTTCATTTAACTTAATTTTTTTTTATTTTTTATTTTATTTTATTTTATTCTATTTAATTTTTTGTCTTTTTTATTAAATCTTTTTAATATTTATTTCAATTTTATTTTATTTACTTTTATATATTATTTATTTTATTTTAAATTATTTTATTTTATTTTTCTTTTATTTTATTTCATTTCATTTCGTTTCGTTTCATTTCATTTCATTTCACTTCATTTCATTTTATTTTATTTTAGTTTATTTTATTTTGTTTTATTTTATTTTATTTTTATTTTATTTTTTGAATTTTTTTTTTATTTTTTTTAATTTAATTTTTAAATTTTTTTATTTTATTTTATTTGATTTTAAACTCTTTGTTGCTTTTGACTTGTAGTCTACTGCTGTAAATACTGACGGTATTGTAAAGCAATTTTCGTTATTATGTTTTTGAGAATTTACCCACGCGCTGGAGGAACCAGACAAGCCGACATATGTTTCGATGATACTGGAATTACATCTCTTCATGGACTTTTTCTTCCAGGTATTGTGAGAGTCCAACGCACAACACTGTAGTGACTTGTATGCTAGAAGATCTAGCACCTTAGTTCTCAAAAACTTATTTTATTTTATTTTATTTTATTTTTATTTTATTTTTTTTTCTTCATATTTTATTTTACTTATTAAAATTTAATTTTATTTCTTCTTATGTATTATTTAGTTGTCAGTTATTTAATTTAATTTGAATTTTTTAATTTTATTTTATTTATTTTTATTTTTTTTTTTAATTTTATTTTATTTGATTCATTATTTAGTTTTCCATAAAAATTCAACTAAAATTCATTTAAAGCATTGATATTTTTTTGCTACAAAATCCTTTTTGTCCTTCGCTTTGTCGTTGACATAAAGCTTTATTGCAGCTATATTTTTTATGCTTTCATTTCAAAAATGCACACAAAGCTTTGAGTTGAATAACACGTTAGCTTTGAACGAAACATGCTCTTACGTAGATACTTTCAGCGGAAATCCCTATTGTTGTCCTGTCATGTTGACTAAACAAATGCCGTTAGCGGCTTAAAATCCGCAATAATTCGCATCAAACAATTTCAAAGCAAATATTCATACATATGTACATTCAAACATTGCTAGAACAAAAATACTAGAGAAAGCTGCAGTAAATATTTAAGCTGCATGAAAACTGAAAAAAGAGGAAAAAAATATTGAGATCCGCTGACATAAAATAAAAAAAATGGACAGAAACAAAATCGTTGTGACGCAGATTTTTAGTAGCTTGCATTGTAACACGACTCACGCGGTATTTACCTAGCTTTTTTACCGCATACGCGCCCAAAAGTATGCAAGCAGGCATTTCCAGCCAAAAAAGTGCTCCGTGATATATAGAGCAAAAGTGTACGCACGTGTGAACTCAACTTGTACATATTTATTTTGTATTTAATTTAATTTCATTATTTACTCACCTACGAACGAGTCAAACTGCAAATGCGACGACTTAAGCAGGATTAAATACGCATTTGCAATATAAAATGTGTGAGTATGTGTCAGTGAGTGTTGCTGACAGGAGCAAAAATGTGAAAAAAAGTGAGACGTAAGGGACTGCATTAAAAACGCAATAAAAAGCCGCTCACAGCAAATAAATTATGCATAGTGAAATGCAAAGGCAAATACAAATTTTAAGTATGTGTACGCTCCGATATAATGTATGTAAATATTTGCATATGTATGCAAAATTATATGTTGTGAAAAAATCGCCATCATTCAACTGAGCTTAAATATTCTTTGAATGGCTGAGTGCCAGAGAGTAATGAATATTTTATAGTGTAAAAATTTAATATAACTATACATGTAAACATGAGAAGAGCATAGATATATATGTATTAGGGATGTCAACTTTTTGGATCTTCACGATGCCGAAGTTTTTTGGATATGATTTTATAATCCCGGGATCCCGGTATTAGTTCTTTTGTTTAAAAGCCTTTTTAACATAAAAGATTTGAAGTCCAGCCGAGAAAGACAGAAATTGACTGTAAATAGGTAGTATTAAAGAAATATTTCTAAACTAAATATATCGAAAACTCAAAATTTCGCCGTAGCCACTTCATCCCAGCAGATCTTTATATAGGTACATCATATAGTTACAGAACCAATTAAATAATTCACTGGAACTCAATCAAACATAATTTAATACAGTTGTCGACAATTCATATATGTAGTCTACTTGCTACAATAAAGCCTAACAGTTCACCGAAATTCCCAAAAGACTTACTTCCATAAAATTTTACACGGTTAAAAAAATGAGCCTAAATTTATACCCATCTAAATTTTAAGCGATTTTTTTAAATTTTTTTGGAATATTTTAACCTTTCCAAAAGTTTAAAAAGAATTTCAATTTCTTTTGGCTTCGATTGTTTGAATGTAATTGAATTTTGCCCACAAAAACTTAATGTGCGGCCTAGCGCAGCGGTAGAGCAGTCGACTGTGATTCATAAGCGCTTTCGTTCGAATCCTGCCAAATGCCACATTTTTTTAATTCTATTTTATTCTTGAAACTTTTCGGTTTAAAATTAAACTTTTTGGTTTGAAAATTAAAACTTTTAGGTTTGAAATTAAAACTATTCGGTTGAAATTAAAACTTTATGGTTTGAAAATTAAAACTTTTCGGTTGAAAATTGAAACTTTTCGGTTTAAAATTAAAACCATTTCGGTCTACAATTTTTGTTTTGTTTTCATTTATGTTTGAAAGCTCACGATGCCGACGGGTATGAGCAGATGGGTATAATGCGGGGAGTCTTGAAACACGTTTCATTTAAGCAATTGTTCTTAAAATTGGTCTAGTTTAAATTTGAAACCAAATTTGGTTTTGTCATATATGTAGTCCAACAAAGTTTAAAATGTAGGTTCAAATTGTTAACGGTGTTGCGAAAATATACATACAAAAAAAAACGTTTTAAAATTATTTAATGACGTTAAATTTTTGCAAATTAAACACAACCCAAATAATTTGTATAAAAAGTAAAAGCGCAAACAACAACTACCTTCAACACAAATGCATCAAAAACGTGCTCGCTGTGGCATGCTCGTTTGCTTGCTCATTCATACAGTTGTTGCTTGCTTGCTTGCCTGCTTTCAATTGCCTAGTAAGGACAACAAAACTTTTGTTAAAATATGTACATATGTACGTAAACTAATTCTTTTTATAAATTTTTGTTTTTTTAGTTTTTGGTAGCGCCACAATCTAATTACATTTCGGTTGTTGTGTGCATACGAATTGTATGCAACATTTTCAACATGGCTACAAAATGAAAAGTAGAATTGTGAAAAGGTGATGTGCTTGCATGTGTAAATAAATTTGTGCGTACAAGTGTAAGTTTCCTAGCAGCGTAAGCAGATTTTCTATTTATGTTGCCACCTTTTGATATTTAACTTATAAATTTGTGCTTCTACTGTATACATATTCCGAAAAGTTGAATGTTCTGCACGCTTAAGGTGAGTAGTTTTAGTAGAGGCGCCTTCATTTTCATATATGTTAACTCACATTTGTAGCACGTTGTTAGCGCATAGTTGCCATTATGTTTGTTGCGCCCCGTTTCAACATATGGCCACAATGAACTACTTAACAAAACAGTGTTGACAGTGAATCCGCTGATGCGTTATGCTCCGCCCTCATTCTTTTGTTACATATAAAAATTGTAGTTCACTTTTCAAGTTGCCACACTAATGATGTGGTATGTGTGGGAGAAAAGTTTAAAAAGTGTTGAAGAATCGGGCGAAATTTTGAATCATTTACTTGAAAAGTTCCATTTGTTTTTGGAAAATCTTGATTCGTTATAATGGTTTAAAACTGATTCTAAGAACTTTTTTAACGGGTGGTAACCTTTTTTAAAACGGTAATAAGGGGGTTGCCACCTGGGGCGGTTTACAGGGTTGCCACCTATCTCATTTTTTTTTAATTTTGTAGCAATATATGCGAATATGGGTATCAAATGAAAGGTATTTAGCGACATGCCAACTAAAATATTTTCAAGTATATATATATTTTCAAGTATTATATCCGAGAACCGCTTGACCGATTTGGATGAAATTTGACATATGGATATGATTGATTCTAAGACTATCCACGTGGAGGTTGCCACTTGGATTGTTCAAATGGCCAAAAAAGGGCCAGACCATGCCCACTTTTTAGCTTAAAACGCAATATCTCTAAAACCATGCAAGTTATATCGATAAGATTTCACACGAATAATGAGCTCTTTACGTGAACCGAGACCGCAAAAAAAGTTTGTCGATTTTATGTAAGTAGGCGTGGCACCGTCCACGTTTCAGTATAAAAATCGGCTTGATTTTAGATTTCCTTACTTGTTACCTCTCGATTCAGTCACTATATTTAAGTCCATATTCATATTTAAAATAATTTAGTTTTACCTGAAACGAGAAAAGAAAAATTTTAAATTAATAAAATGCATAAAACAGAATTAAACTCTAAAATAGGGCGCTGATCAAATCGTATTAGCCTCACTCCCTTATTTGTTGACAAATTTCTGTTCCACCCTCGACTACATAAGAAATTCCAATTTTCAGTAAACGATATGCTAATTTTTGACTTATACCATAAAGTAAATGAAAATTGCTTTGGCTCATACATATTATTTTCTTTTTCTATATCGTAAGCCTAAAAATATTCTCTTAATTCCACCATGAAATGCGGCACATATGAGAAAATTTCCAATTTGCTGTATGCCAAGCTGCGTACTAATTTCTAATTTATTATTATAACTTTTTTAGTTGTTGTAATTTTTAAAAGTAAAAGATATCTATTTTATATATATGTTTGTATGTATATCTATGAGATAAACAAAATTAAGTAGCAAAGACATTGTATGTATGAAGATATACGAAACAAAAGGTGAATGGCAGTTAGATGTTGAAATGTAAAAGGTGGTTCATCTGGTGGGTTATATTCTAAACTTAATTGGCAGCGTTTTCTGACTGGAAATTTTTACAGAAAGGAATGGTATGGTAATTTTATGGTAATGGTTTGGGAACTCTTCTCTGAATTTTTTTTTTAGCTAAGCTAGAAAGTCTGATGAGAAGTCATTTTCTTCCAAAATATAGTATACTAAACGAAACACCCTTATATGACTATATAACAGCAGCAAAGTAAGACAAACCGTTTTCTCAACCCAGACGAATTAGATTCGCGACGCTAGCATTTTTAAAGTCGCTACGGTAATCGTTTTTTTTTTTTTTTTTGTGCTGGCTGCCACAACCACCAGACGTTCTTCTTTGGTTATATATTTTGCTGCTTCCAATTGTTTTTGTTGCTGTTGCTGTTATTATTATTTTTCGTAAAAGCGTTAAAAGCAATGGCTTATTCCTTTCAAGTTGACCTGCACCTTCCCCTGGCACATCCTCAAATTCAACGTTTTCGAGGTGTTGTTAAAGCAAAGCAGTCGAGCAACAACAACAACAACATCAACAACAACAACAACAAAAAAACAACAGCAACAATAATAAAAACACATCATTCAACGTTAAGAATTTCATTTATTTAGGCATGCAAATCGGCTCTTTATCGCATACGTAAATTTCGGTGGCAGCAAAGACAGGAATTTACAATGGAATTTGCATTAATTTTCGGAAAATTCAGTGCCAATGACGAGCAGCACAGACAAGTGGCAACAAAGGCAAAAAATAGACATCTGCGCACGCGAAAATGAAAATTTCCTCACCCCTTCTTTCAACTTAGGGTTGATACGCAATGCAGTCATGTCAGTTAGCGCTTTCAAAACACTACTGGTACACTTTACTTTATTTAACTATCGAGCATTTTACAAAATTCTTTAAACAAAAATATTCCTAGCATGCTTGGTGGCATGGCTTTTGTGGTGAGGTACAAACAAAGGTGCTGCGGTGCTTAGTCGACTAGCAAATGCTCTACCAAGCTGCTAGTTCCGGCATATCGGGGTGACAGTGTGAGCAATGCCGCTTTAAGCTTAGCTAAGTCAATTCGTCTATTGTTTTTTTTTTTGTCATTTTTGTCAGCCTAAAACGTTTGAAGTTGCATTGCGTTGGTATTAGAAAAAGAAGAAGCGGAATTTTTAAGGTTTTTGCACCCCTAAGCTGCAGCTATTTGAAAGCTTTCAAGTGTCTCACTGTACGAGTAGTGGTTGATTTTGGTATTTTGTGTTGTGCCTTTGTTTATCGTTTCTGTTGATTTTTGTGTTTGATAAATAACTTCGCGCTTCTTTTTGTTATGTGCCACATCAAAGAGCGATTCATACTGTCTACTGTTCTGCGATTGTTTTGCAGGTGTTACTAAGCCGCTTATGTGCTTTATACGCCATATACAGTTAAGTTGTTTGGAAACATTACTTCTTGTTATTGAAATGAATTTGGGTTTTGGTAAGGCGTTTCAAATATTTGAGAAATACCAAAATAAAAAAGCGCATTTCCTCCTTAACAAAAATGAATCGTTTCAGATGGCATATATGTATGTACTTAGCATATAATATTTTAATTGAAGTTTGTAAATTTTCAAGTGTTAATCGAAATAGTATAATAACACTGTAAAACAAAATTGAATTTTTTAAAATCCCACTGGGGTTTCTCTACGGTTTCTGAAGCTTTCAGGTGTACTGAATCCGAACCTGAAGTCAGATTTATTGGGTCATCATAGTCACCATAGAAGTTCTTCAGTAAATATATCCCGACAAGCATTGCGATGGAATCCATAAGGACTGTGAACAAAGAATTAGAAGATGCAGGATACACATAAAATGATGCCACGAGAACTACACCTAACAGGATACGATTCAATTCGGTGATCGAGGCCCTATGCTCCAATTGGAGTTAAGAAAAATGATGATGATAATGAACGGGTCGACTCTAAGCGTAACCTAAAATTTTGTACCTGGAATAGTATCTTACCGAATATCGTAATGCAGTTCATGTTACCCCGATTCTGACCCGGACGGAGAAGCCTTTCATGGCAGAAAAACATTCAGAGTGGTTCCCACTGCCGATAGGCGACTCCGTTCACAAAAGCTTTTTTCTAAAGCATTTTTGTTGTTGATTTACCGGGTTAAGATACCCGAATATTGGTGTATTAGGTCAAGCACACTACCGCTACACCACGGCGTATACGTAATATTTTGTTTCACTTTTATGAAAAGTTGAAACGAATTTTCGTAATTAAATCAAGCTCAGGTAAAGGAAGGAGAGGAAGGGCAAATATATTAATTTACCGGATTGAAATTCCCGAATATTGCTATATTAGGTCAAGCACACTTCCGCTACAGCACGGCGTATACGTAATATTTTGTCACTTTTATGAAAAGTTGAATCTAATTTTCGTAATTAAATCAAGCTCAGGTAAAGGAAGGGGAGGAGGGGGCAAATATGGGCAAACATTTTTTTCAGTAATCGATGAAAAATTGTTCAAACCTTCATTTTATTATAATAAGAAGGTGTAACGCGCTGTAGCACACAAACTTTTTGTTTTCCAGCGTAGCAAAGGTAGCATTTTTGAAAATTAGTTATTAATAAAATTTTTTTGAGGTTGAACCACTATGTGACGACCGTCAAACCAATTAAATTACTGCAAAAAAAAAAAAGATTTCAAACATAACTAACAAAAAATGTTGAACTTACTTACTTTTTTTTTAGTCTTGGCAACAATTTGAATAACGAAATTAAAAAAAGAACAAATAAGAAAAATATATTACAATTTAAAATCACATAAAGTACATAAAGCATTTTTTTATAGTTCCTTGACAATATTATTATGCCAAACAAGGAAAATTCTAACAATAACCAAATTTCCATTTAATGAAATAGGAAATCAAATGGCTTACATGCACAGGCTATTTTATTCTAACAGAATTGATCGAGTATTTCCATAAAAACGGAACTACATGTTTGCTACTAGTTACACACATTGTTTAAAAATATTTTTTGTAGTTCGTAGAAACATTTCAATAGTCACATTAAAATCTAACGTTTAGTTGACTTCCGTCAATTCTAATGTCGCGCCGGAAATACCTCAAATGGCGTTAATAACGGGTATCACAAACCATGTGTCACAAAAGTGAGAAGTATACAGCAGCACCCAAAGGGCTTTTGAATTGCTTATTTGAATAGGGTTTGCAAATTAAGAAAATAATAGAGAGGAAATCCAACAACAAAAAAATGGCATGAATGCAAACTAGAAATAAGTAGTTACGTAAAAATAACTACTAATAAATATTTATGTACAAACGTTTGCTTGCCATTTATAAAGATAGGTATGCTCTTTTGCTTTCATTATTATGGCTACCATTTTAATATACATTTATTTATTTCCATATACAAAATTACCCATACCATTAGATGAGCTTGCTACTTTCATATGCAAGAGGTGACTTCGCTGCGTGGCAAAGGTAAAAAAACGTTCGTCGCAACCAAAAACAAAAAAAAATAAAAAAAAAGTGCGCAATAATTAACTTATGTATGCGAAAGCCACACAATGGACGTTAACAATATTTAATAATAATAATAATAATAATAATGCTATAGAAAAACTGAAGCACCTAGCATAGAACGCATTCGCTTTGCAAGCTACCTAGTACTACACTTTAGATCGCTGCTGTTGCCAGCCATGCCCTGGCCTTAATAACATATTTTCGACACGTACAAGCTGAATATAATTTTATGCTTCGCATTATGACAATCAAACGTCGGTAATAATCATACAAAGGCATGACAATAATCATGCTGCTGCTGTGGGCCCGATATGCTTTGCACAGTGTGTGATTTTAGGATTTCGTGAGAGAAAATTTGGCAAAAGCTTACAAGGTAACACAATTTCCGGCCAAATTCTTTGTTATTAATTAATTACGTCTACGTAGTGAGTTTTCTTCATTAAATCAAAAGGGGCAAATACGGGCAAACAATCTTTTCAGGAATCTATAGAAAATATTCCAAACTTGTATTTTATCATAATTAGAAGGTGTAGCACACAAACTTTTTGTCTATCCATAGTAGCGGAGGGAGCATCTACTAAAGTTAGCGTTAGCTAACCAACGGCCTATCTGTTAAAAAAGCTGACGCTAACTTTAGTATCCACTTTATCTCGACAACGACTATGGCCCATAATTTTTACTGGCTAGAATTTGTTAAAATACCCGGTCGATTATTTGAATAAAATATTTCAACTTCATTCAAGCTAGTATTGACTGCACATCACATAAACTTGAAAATAAGGTATTCACAAAAAGTTATTATTTCTGCGGCTGAACCACTGTGCCACATAGAGCTAACCACTCACATTGTAACTTTCATCATGTTTTCTGTTCTGTCTCGAGCTCATTGAAGAAACTACTGATAGTGAAGGAAAAATAGTTACTTTGCTTACTTTTATGGCTATACAAATAGCTCAGAAAAAACAACAACAACAAGAACAATAAAGAAATAACTTGTATCGGAAGTTAAAATGCAATGTTTGTTATTAAAAAGTATTAAGATACACTGTTTGTCTATGTGTTCCATAGTCTGTTTTAAGGTATGCCGTTTTGTCTGCCGCCTAACAGTTATGTAGACACATGGAACAGTAGTTCGGTATGATAGGTAGCTATCTACTTTTTTGTTGCCACAAAAAGCGCGCGTAACTATTTTCAAAGCCACCGTCCAACAGCAAGCTCATAGCTTAAAAAGACTCACAAAACGTGCGTGCTTATGTGATTTCTGATAAATTTTTTTATGACATGCTTAGCTAGATAATAACAAAAAATATAAAAAACCAAATTAGATAAACAAAGAAGCAATATTATTATCTATCGATACATAAACAGTGAACGCACGAAAATTTTTTATAGCCAGTAAAACTGTTTGCTTTTTTTATGTGGAGTCACTTTTTGCTCTTGAATGAATAGCATTTTTCGTTGCTTTTGCTGCTTTCGATATAAATGTGTACAGAGGAAAGGTGCAGCAACAGACGTGGCATAATAATGAGCATTCCTTTTCTTGTTGTAATTGTGTTTGTTTATATTTTTTTTTAGCGAAAACGTTTATTACTATTAAACATTTATAAGCAATAATAATTACGATATACAACATTAATGCAATCGTATATTGATTGTTTTAATAACGATAATAAATAGAAGTACAGCCAAAAGGCTCAATGGAATTTAAATACTGAAAAGGTAGCAAAATAAATAAAAAACCTTATCAAGAAAATACGATATTTACTTTAAAACAGCCATCTCCACGTAGTGTCTCAGTCTGCTCACTTCAGCGATAAGGAGGCAACCCTAGGTGGCAATCCTACTTGAAAATATTTTAGTTGGCATGTCGCCGAAAATACCTATCATTTGATAAATGGATAGTATTAGAATCAAACATACTATCTCCATGCCAAATTTCATCCAAATCGGTTAAGCGGTTCTCGAGATAGAACAGGATATACTGCGCTAAGGAGGCAACCCTAGGTGGAAATCCTACTTGTTTATATTTAGTTGGAATGTAGCGGAAAATTCCTTTCATTTGATGCCCATAACAACCCTGTAAACCGCCCAAGTGGCAACCCACATTTGGATAGTCTTACTATCTATATTAAAAAATGTATCCAAATCGGTCAAGCGGTTCCCGAGATAGTTATAAGATATAAAAGATGTAGGCATATTACGGAACTTCTATACCCATACCCAAAGGGACGATCTCCCCTTGTTGAGATCTGCTAACACGATTCTGATTGTCTTAAAGCAGAGTTGTTATAATTTTTGAAGTTAACTTCTTATACGGCGATGCAATGTTTTTATAGGCAGTAAAATTTGAATAGAAAAGAAGAAAATTGGACGGAAATGCGAACTTTTTATGCGCCTAGCTTCCAGCAGATGTCGCGCCAGTTGACCAATATCTCGCGAACGGCTGAGTTAAGATCGATTTAAGATCCCCTTGATGACGCTATTGCCGCTAGTTAAGAAAACGAAGAAGCGGTATGTTGACTCTTCTCTGCCGCTGATTTTTTACATTGAAAATTTATTAAAATAAGTTGTTCACACCATCAAAATATTATATTATTATTTCTCAGGATGGGAGTGCATCTATTTTCAGTGTGCAAAATTTACAATTAATTTCTTTCTTTTACCAAATGAAAACTAATTGATTTGGTTTGCATTACTCCATTTCGCTTCAAGGGGTAAAAAATGATTAACCTTACCTTAGCTCTATGACTACAAAACAACAAAAAAAATGCACATTCAAAATAGATTTTTAATAAAGCTCATAAGCATAGATATTTATAAAGCATTCTGTACATCAGCATATTTCGCGCTCTTGGTAATGGATGAACAAAGTTTATTTTAATTTTCAGCTTGATCGCATTTTAATTGTTTTTTTTTTTTTTTTTGTTTTCGTACAAATATGAGTATTTATAATAAGTTTTCGTTGCGGATATAACTTTTTTGCTCTTGCGCTGTGCTATTTTTCTGCATCGCGTACATGAATATCATATTTTTTTGGCTTTACATATACATAGGTACATATGTGGGTAGGTTGATATAGTGAGTATAAGCTGAGGCAATAGTAGCTACTATAAGCTTTAGTGGCTATTTACTTTAGGGCATTATAAGTAGATAAGGTGGGATGCAACGAAAGTAAAGATGGTGGAGTCGAAGTCGATGTCGGAATCAGTTCATAACATAAATAGTTCGATGAACATTTCTTATGCATTGTAGATTTTCCGACTGGACTGGAACGATTTGCTGTCATCCTTTCTAAAATTTAGGCATTGCTTTGTTTTTTATCCGCAACAATAGTTTTCATTGGTTAATGGTTTGTAGGAACCGTTCGAAAGCTTTGTCCTCCTGGAACTCGAGTCGAATGTCCGTAACATCCGTAACATCCCTAACATATTAACACAAGTGCATGTTTATAACTCTTAATTTTACTGCGTTTCCAACGACAAGATTGCTTTAGTTGTTTCCCCCTGTACCACATCGCTCTCATAAGTATTTAGCCTACGGCGAGTAAACTTGCCGCACGCGATTTTCACTTCGTTGATTCGCATGTCCTCTATCTTCACAATTTCCTAACCCCCCCCCACCAGCTGCATACCGCTACATAACACGCATTTTCAATAAGCTGCCTCATTTCAGGCATATTTGCGTTTTTAATGTGAATTTTATTTCTTTATTCTGTTGATTATGTTCGTTTTTCTTATTTTTTTTTTCATTTTTTACTCTACTTTTCCACTACATAAAAACGATGCGTGCACTAAAAAAGTGCAGATCCACGGCAGCGCGCTATGTGCTTGTGGGTGTTAAATTAATGTTTTCCTTTGGGAATTCGCGGTTGACTTTTGTTTCAACTTTTTTAATTTTTCTTTCTAAAAAAAAAAAAAAAAAAAAAAATATTTTACTTGCCCATTGCTTAATACTTTACTCTGCTACTAATATCTTTTTGGCGAAAGAGTTTTTTGAGGTCAGCAGTGCACATTAAATTTGTTCAAATTCGTACGAGCTTGGAGCCAAGTGTCTTCAGATATAATAAAAAAAAAATCAAATAAATAACTTTGAAATAGCTTGACAAATGCGAACAATCAGCGGGTGTTGATGAGATAAATTGACACAACGGCTATGATCGCCTACGCGAAGTGGAGTGCTACAACAGTAGTGAGCAAAAAAACACGGAGTAAAATATTTTTCTCAAATCTATAAAAATATTTTCTCATTCCCCCTAATAATTTAAAAATTTGTTTGATTTTATTTATATGCATACGAACATTTACTACTACTTTTTTTCTTCACTCTACTGCTGTTTCTCTGTAGGTACTTTGGCTATCTTGCCAACTATGCGCTAAGTGGGCGTTCTACAATACATGTATAAATACATAGAAATATTTATTTGATTTAAAATTTTTGCTTAGTCTAAAATTAAGTATGCATAGTTTTATGATTTTTCACGCTAGTCGTTTACAAATTAGATGCCTATAAATTACTTTCTAATTATAAAACGTGATTAAAATAAAATTTGTGTTCTTTTATAACTTGTTGTAATTTGTTTAATCAAATTACCTCTTGCTCTTTGGATATAAATTTTTTTGAATTTATAGATTTTTTAAATAAAAATTTTTTGTTGTTGACCCCGAGCTTATTTCGGGTAATAATTTTATTTAATAGATTGGTTAATTTGCTTTTTTTATGTTATAAATCAGCAGACCCGACGGATTTTGTTATCTCGGAAAAATTGACTTTGTAGATTTTTAGGTTCTGAATTTTTAAGCTCTTTAAATTTGTTTTTTTCTAACTCTTTCTTAGCCTCTTAAGTTTCTAGTCGGTAGTATCAATCATCAAATCGATTGCTCGTCATTCGTCCTTTCTCCTTGTCATTTTCCCTTTAACTTTGTTTTTGACTTTCCCTCCCCCTACCTGCCTCCCCATATATTCCCAGCACCACACTGCACAACAACATTTTCATTATTTGCCTGAACATGAAACACTGTATTATCTCTCTTCCCTATCCGAGAAAAAGGGTATTCGAAAGAATGGTTCTAGATCAGGTCCCGGCAAAAGTGTAACTGAGGTTGTGCCAGTGAGATAGCAGTCATCGCACCAATGAAATTATGTAATCTGTTTGTGCTCCGTTGCTTACTATGTAGCAACCAGCGATACAAGAGGGTATGTTGTGGCCTCGTTGCCTGCTCTCACAAGCGCAGCAACAATTTCATTTTTCGAGAGCTTAAGCAAAGGGAGTACTTGGTTCTCTGAATTTTGAATATTATGTGCGACTAGCTGACAGGGCTAGATCTAGAAGTTTAGATGTGGGAGACCGTCAGTACCGAAGAAGATTTGATGATGAAATAGAAAATCCGTTACCACAAAAACTCTCTGCTAAGTAAATATATATCAAACTTTGCGAGTAATAACTACAAGGACTACAGAATACTGAAAAAAAACCCAATAAATAAATAAATACTACATATCAATCTCTTTAATAGCTTATAGCTCAGCGAGAGGCAAAATTTTGCGCAGCAGGATGTTAATAATGCGCAGCTCTGGCAGTAGTACTACAAGTTACTTAACTAAAAATATGAGTGAATTGCAGAATGCCACAAGGCAATTGCAAAAATTCTTACTCCATTACGTAAAGATAGAAAGAATCCTCAACTTTATAGTGTTTTTTTTTTAAATCCAGCAAAAATATGCACTTAATTGGCTTCTTCCGCTACAACGAAAATCAAAGGCAAATTCATAATACAAAACGCGAAATAACCCGCTGCCATCAAAAAGCAACTACAAGTCTGATATATTTTTTCAATTTATGCAGAAAAATGAGCTATTTACAAATTTCATTTAATTTGCAGCGTCTGTCCGTCGTCGAGCGATGTTACATCCGAGCGACATGTTAATCACATGTGGCAGACAGCAGCTAAGAGTGCAAGACTTGCAACAAATGCACTTTAGCGTTGGAGTGGTGGCAAAAAGCAACCAGTTGGGCAGTAAATAGATTACTTTGTCTTACATTTGTTGTTTGTGTTGTTATTGTTACATATGCATTCTGCATTAATATAGGTTTTCTTGATTTTTTTCCACATTGCAGTTTGTGCGATTTTTAACTCGTAGAAAAAGTTGCTACCTCCTGCTGTGGCGTGCATTATGATGAAAGCCTGCATTGCGCGATTTTTCGAATCTACATTATGCCATATTGACGTTGTATATGGCAGGCAAATGTTGTATGATAAATTCAAGTTAAACCAATTCGTAGTGTAGGGTGTAGACAGATGTGACGTTGATTCGGATTAATTAGCTGATTTAGTATTGATACAAATTTGTCATCAGGTTTTTGCGTATTTAAACTTGCCCATCCTACGTAGCTAGATTATTTTGTTGGCGTTCGAGCTCCCAAAGGTCCAAATATAGGTCAAGCGCCACAGTTTTTATTCTATAGCTCTTTTGGGGTATTTAGTTAGTTTATATGGGTCTTTGATTGAGATTAGCTAGCTGATTTAAGAATTATTTTGAAAATTCCTATTTGTTGACGCTTTATTACTCGTTTGGTCTCGCTCACCGGCCAGACGCCAAACTTTTGAGTTTACAAAATTCCAAATCGAGACCAAGTAGCATTTTTATTTAAGTTATCTACTTAGGAGGTGATGCAATGTTTTTATGAAGTGTTAAATTTGAATAGGGAATAAATGTGTCTAGCTTCCAGCAGATCTCGCAAACGTCTGAAAAGTTTTGGATACAATTTGGGTGCTGCCACTTTTGGCGGTTTACCACCTATCTCAATTTTTTTTTTTAAATATTAAGCAAGATATGCCAATATTTGTATAAAATCAAAGGCCGTATACCAAAGAATAAATTTTCAGCCAGAGTCACCAGATAGGGTTGCCACCCATCGGCATTTTGGGTATTCCTTAGTATATCGACGAACATCTCAGGAACGGGTAAAGCCATTGGCATCAAATTTAGCATATAGATAGTATGCTTCATTCTAAGACTTCATACTTGGGTGTTCCCACGTCACTCGGTTTACAGGGTTGCCACCTATGTAATTTTTTTTAAATATTGAGCAAAGATATGCCAATATGGGTATGAAATGAAAGGTATTTTCTGTCGTGCACAAGGAAAGATATTTCACGCAGGGTTACCAACAAATTTTATTTTCGTCTTCGTATATCGACCACTAACTCGGGAACCTTGGCCAATTTTCAGGGTTATTTTGATCGATATAACGAGCCCTAAGCACCCAACAAGCTTAAGTCCATTTTGCTCTTCTTGCGGTTAGTGCGGTATGTCTTGAAAATCCAACTTTATTTGATTCGGATTAGTGTCGCAGTCTGCTTACTTTTTAAGCATTGTCCGCCTGGCTGTACGTTAGGTGCATATATAAACATATGTGTGACTTGTACGCGTAGAATTTTCAATTTACGCTTTGTTAAAAAGTTCACGCCCTACCCCATGCACATGTCGCATACATGCATTTCTGTATAATAGATACAAACGTGTGTGTTTAGTTTAACGCTTAAATGCATTTTGAATTAAGTTAATTTTCATACGAAAATTGCAAAGTACAAAATAGCAAAATAATTTGTCTTTTTTACATGTTGATATTGTGATTTCTTTTCCATGCTGATGAGCTGCACCTCTTTTATAGCGAAGTGAAAAGAATGATAGTTGCAATTACTGGAGCATAAAAATATAATACCTATACCTACATGATATGCCCAAAATAAATACAAATTTTTTTTTTTGCTCATTATCCGAGAAGTGTGTATAAAATAGTGCATCTAAAGCTCAAAGCACAATCCGCTCTGCTGGAACTAGATTTACAAGCGAGTAGCTTGATCCAGCAGAGTATACATAAGACGAAAGCAACTCAGTTACTTAAACATCAAAAATTTATAAAAAAATTCAATGTTTCGCTGCAGCCAACACTTCAAAACTTAATGATTTTTCAAAATTTGTTACAACATTCCATTTTTTTTTTTTTGAAATCTCATCGCCAGCTTTTTGCCACCCGCAGCATGTTTATATTTGCATAGCTCTTGAAAACGTTCAACATTTCTGTGTGTGCAACGTCATCATGCTGGTTATGCACAAAATCATATGCAACATTTACACTGCAAAGCGTTATGTATACCGCGCGGCGTTTTTTAAGTACACACTTCAACGGGTGTAATTGAATATTACGTATGCCACATAGTGTTGCAACATTGCAGCCGATAATGCAGATTTTTTGCTGTCTCTTTTCTAATATTTCGCCCTGCAAATATTCTCTATCCCGTTCGGGCTTTTTTATATGGCTCAAGGGCATTTGAAAATGAAGGACGAGTTTTTTTCCCCACTATGAAGTAGTTGTAAATTTCGCAAAGCAGAGCCATTGAACTGTTGATTGCATCCACAATAATGATGATGATGACGTTGATGTCAATTTTGCATAGTTAAGTGTTAACAATATCGTATAATTACTATTGTAAAGTCAGTTATGGCATATGTAAACATTTTTGGTGAACGTTTGGCCCTGTGTTAGAAATCTTATAACAGTCTAGAAAATATACGTGGCACCACAAAAATAAGGCATGTTGAGTAACTAATAAGCCATAGCTCAAATGATATCTACAATTTCCAAACTGGGCAAGAAGTAAGTAGTAGTAGTTTGATTTTTCAAAGTACAATCTCTGGAAGTATTCATGCTAAACAACTGGAATTCAGTAAGATGATTTCCAACAATACCATAAAAAGGGAGGTTTAGAAAAAATGGGCGTGGTTGCTTCCAGACATACATAGATGATGTATATCTCTGGAAGTACTCACGCTACATGATTGAAATTTTGTACAGATAAAAAAAAAAATTTTCAATAGGAATTTATTTTCGGAAAATACCATAAAAAATAAATATCTCTAAAACTTTACGAGTAATCGCTTTAGCTGGTATTCCATCTTAGTATTCATTCTTATTTTGGCATCGAAAAATGGGCGTTCTCGGTTATCTCTGTTGTAGTTGTCACTTTAATTACAAATTCATTTGGTTGTAAAGAAATTGATTTCGTCTCACTTATGTTATTATTCCAATTACTCAATGCATGTAATTTGTGGGCAATGCCATGTCATTAGCGTGCAAACATACATACATATGTGATTAGAAACAAACCAAAAAAAAAAAACTAGTCACAAACAAGTTGATGCTTAAGCAAACAAACTTCATAATTATTTACAACACAATATTTAGGTTGTCACATGCCAATGATAGGCATATCTATCTATATTATCATGTATAGATCATAAATTTACAAATTTATTTGCTCACATGATTATTTATTTAGGCACTCTATACGCACATTGCCAAACGAACAAACAGCACATGCATGCCCACGACGACGCATCACAAACTATGTGCTGATTGTGTAGCTTCCAATCTTTGATTGGTGTCAATTTGGTTGTTGCCCCTGCATTTATTGCATTTCAAATGCCAACATATCATTGCTTTGCTTACAAGCATGCATTTTGTAAGCGCTTGGATTTTGTGTACAAATACATTACATTTTTGTTGCTTCCTTGGCATGCAACATTTCTCAACGTTCCTATCAACATTTTCAAATATGTTGTCCCACTTTGATTGGCGCTGCGCGTTTCTCGCTGTTGCTTTGATAACAAGCTTAGTTATATATATGAAAGTAAGTCTAAAAAAGTGTGTGATTAAATGCCAGTTTTATTGGCTGTTTCTCTTCGTTTATTTGTTATACGCACTTGTTTAACTAACTATCAGTTGCTTCTTCTCAAACTGTATATTTACCTGATTGACTCTGTATTTTGTGAGTTTACTTTGAGATCTACATATTTGCCTTCGTGACTTGGTGACTTATTTATACAACTATACTTATAATAAATATATTTGTGTATTTATGGTTGCCACGCTGTCTCCATGATATTCTTTACGAACAGAAGCAGCAAGTTCGAGTAAGATGAAGAAAGTGTTGATGCGACAGCCACACAGAGAGAGCAGTCGCACGATTTTTCGCAATTTTATTTTTCGCAATTTTATTTTTCGCAACATTTCATGACGATATATACGATTTATAAATACCTACCTCTGCACAACAGCAGTTTCACAACAATTTGACAATGGTATTTTCCTAAAAGTTTGCTTAGTATAGGAAGATCAGTGTTTCTAAACAAGTCCAGCAAGTGTAGGTTCTACCCGTTAAATTTGAGGGAAACAAAAATCCTCCTACCGATTGCTCTGAAATCCTTGAACATAAAATAAGTCCATGTGAGCACCTGACCAGGCTATTGCTTGTAAAGTTATACCCAACAAATATAGATCAACTATTTCTCAAAGTTTTGAAAAAGATAACTATACATTAAGGTGATTCAAAAAAAAAATATGGACTTGGTCTTACCTCCTAAAAAGTTAGGTATTGAAAATGGGATTTTTCTCCCCATACAATACATATTAAAAAATTCATATGTATAAGTAAGATAGAAAGGGTGCATTAGTTATCATCCTCAATTTTCGAAAGCTATAAAACTTTGTAGCCAGTAGCTTTTCTTGCAGCGAGATATTTATCCCCATTTATTGTAAATCATAAAGCTTAGCATGCGCTTACTGGAACACAAATAATAGTCTCAATTAGTGGGAAAGATAATGAAATACTAAACTAGGGCATTGCGTGCAGTACGCTAGTTTTTTACGAGATAATAATAATAATAATCGTAGTAATGTTATAACAAATTTAAAAAAGTGCTAAGTGCATAGTGAGAGAATGTTTTCAAGTACATAATGAACAATATCTGTATATTAGGATAGAACTACTTTTAAAGGATTTAGTTCAATATTTAATGTATTTTTGGTTCTCTATTGATAATAACATATCAGTTTCGAGGAGCTATAACAAAAAAAAAGACTACTCAGGCCGAAACTTTTTATTTTAATAACACAAATCTTAGATGTTTGAAATGTCAAGAAAAATATCGATAGACTCCATGAGGATGATGGCAGAAATCGTTTTAAATAAACACATCTAATCTTAAGAATACACTACTTCTTACGCTAAGCATCTCACAGAACTTTGAGCTACACAGGTTGGGACACATTGCATCCATATGCAGACCCTCAACATATGGAACGGACTATACCAAATTGATACCAGTGGAAAGAATAGACAAATTTTGAATCTATGTATTTTAAAATGACTTCTTAAGTTCATCCGCCTTACTTCACCCCTCTTAATGTACGTAATTGTGATCTATATTACAAATCACTTTTTAAAACTTGAATGAGAGTCACTTAGCAGCGCGCTCATTTGCATTTATTACACAAAATAAATCCCTCCCCCCTCACAGTGCACTTAGTGCAATAGCTAGATAATTTAGATAAACTTTTTTTCTACTTTTATTATAACACAGCAGAGGGGAGCTGCTGCAGCATACAATTTGTTAAATATGTAGTATAAAACATAAAAAAATAAAAAATTATTGCAACCGTTAACCGCATTCAAGCTGCCATGAGATTATTATGCACTGCATAAAGGGCAAACGAGGGATTTGTGAGTTATCAGCGAATGCGAATGTGGTTAATGCAGAACAAAAGCTGATGTGAGCGTGGCAGGCAGTGAACTCGCTGCGTAGCGGTGCTTGAACAAATACATAGCTGTTGTATTTTCGATATGTACAGGGTGATACGAATAATATATTAGAAAAATAAAAAATTGCAGTGGATTGAAATTATTTTGAGGGCGGAAAGGAAGATCACATTACATACTTGGAAAAACATTTTAAAAAAAACGACAACTCTTAAAAAATTTTTTAATACTACTCTATTTAAGAATATGTTTAGAAAACTCACCACCTCTCTGTGAAATTTAATAAAATTTCAATATAAAAATTCAGGATATTTTAAAGGGGATACATTAAAAATGTAGAAAATCGAAATAATGACACATTAACTCTTGTTGAAAAAATATCGACTTCCAAGTAGGTATTATTAAAAATATATTATTATAATATATATATTTTTGGAAATCACCCTCCTTTAGCGGAAAATATATTTGTTTTGCTTTTTTATAGAAAAGTCCTGCTTTAAAGAATTTTGAGAGCGATATTAAGGGTTATCTCTCTCTGAATAGAAAATTTGAGTCATTCAAAGACTAGTACAGCTCGTTAGCTCCAGCAGGGCTAGTTTTATTAGTTCCAACTCTATGAACCACCCTGTACTTTTAAATTTTAAATTTTTTGTTTTTTTTTTTATTATGCATATATCATTTTTTTGATTATTTTTTGCTTTTATGTTGTGTGCAGACTGATAGGCATTGATCACCCGCTGCGTGCAGCAAGTGCTATATGAGCAAGTTAGAATTTGTGGTGCACATAAAAGCAACAAAAAATGCTAAGTTGTATATTATGTTGACGCCGAATGAAAGATAACCCTATTTCAAAATATCTCTATCTTAGAATTTGTTTGAAGAATTGTAATTTGTATTTGTAATTGTAATTTCAATGGCGGTATCTTTAAAATATTTCTCCAGGAACGACCTATATCAGTAAAGAGTTTCAAAACGCCCTATCGTAACGAAAATTCAGTCAGTGGGGTTTTGAATCAAATTTCCAAATAGGAGGTTGTTGAAAAAATTCTGAAACAGACCTTTAATGACAAAAATATGGGATAGGGGGTTTTTGAAAAATATTTTGGAATATGTAGTTACATATTCCACTCATCCAACGATGTATGTATGTATGTACCTACTATCTATAATTTACAGATTATTTGCTTTTTTACTAGGTATTTAAATATGTAGAAAAGTTTTTTAAACTGCATTTCGCAAAGCTAATAAAATATTTTAACGTTTTTGTATTTTACTAGAATTTATGTTTAGCAAGAAAACAACAACACAGAAAGCATGCAAATTTATTAAGCCACCTCATAAAAATTATTATATTGAAAAAAAAAAAAGCTGTAATATGATTTTTTACTGCGTCAATTTTTTTCAGCACTGCAATCAAATTTTGCTAGAGCTCGCCTGTGGCTTTGTTGGCAAAAGGACTGATTGACTTACAAACTGACTGACTGACTAAGCACCAGCACTCGTTACATTTGGTCTTTGAGCAGAGTACCTTAAAGGCAGAAGTTTTTATGTTCTCTTCTCTTGTTTCAATTTTTATGTGCTGTAAAAGGCAAAAACAAAATAAACTTGACACCCAATGTGTATATTTAAGTTTTATGATTTTCATAATCAACGCTGTGGTTGTTGTTGTTGTTCTTGCCACATAATATGCATAGCACCTAGTTGCCAAACGAGTCCCCTAGTCCCCAAGGTATTATTCCACCCAGCTAGAACCGCGAAGGCGTAATTTTAATTGCTTTTCCAGTGAATATTCTCAGTTTACTATGTATTGAGATATATATGTATATGATAAAAAAGAACACAAGAAAAATGTTTGTAAAATTATTTTCTGTGCATAGTCGTATTGCAAGCGCCGCTTACGGTAAGAGCGCATAATTAAATATGATATTTGTTTATAGCTTTTGCAATTTTATAAATTTACCTTCGAATCCAACCACATACTTTTATATCCGCCAGCTTGCAGTTCATGCCACGCATTCGTTTATTTTTGCATTTAAATTAATTCTCTTGTCATTCGTGCTGACAGTTTGACTGTTTGTCTGCGTTTTCGCTATTTAATAGGCAATTTTCTGTTTTAATTGCTAATTATTTAAATTGATATTGAAAAAATTATTATATTATTTTGCGATTGTTCACCGGAATATAATTTCTTAAATGCCCATGTTGTGGCTTTTAAAGCAAGTATTTGAGTTTATTCAATGATTAAAACGAATCGACTAATAATCAATTAATTTTAAATAGATTTTATTATTATAATTTTTTATTAATGACTTCTTGGCAAGTGTTTTTTATATTATTAATTACCTTCTTTACCTATGTATTTGATTACTTATATTTTTAAATCCTTGATTGAACGATGCTGGTTATTTTAGTTTAATTTTTGATTAAAAGTTGATATTAACAAGTAAGGAACACTAAGTTCGGATAACCCGAACAATAAATACCCAGCGGTAGTTTTTATATGATTTTCGAAATTTTCCATTTCGGAAGTGGGCGTGGTTAGGAAGCGATTTTGTCCAATTATATCAGGTATACTCCCTATTATGCTAGTATACCTTGTACCAAATTTCATAGTTCTACCGTAATCAGTTTAAAAGTTATGACCCGTGAAATTTTCAAATATGCCTCCCTGAAAAGTAGGCGGTGCCACGGTAATTGTAAACGCTGGAAAACATAAGTAGGCACTGGCATTATGGTAGGCGCCTGAGTTTAGCATTCCTATTTTGGGAGTTCGATTCTCAGGTAATATAAGAACCCTGAAAAACTATTGTATTTTTCATTTTTTATATTTTTATTTTGGTGAAATAAGTACTTAATGTAAGGAAATAGGGGTCTTCCTAAAGTGTTTAAAATATTTTACTTATATTAAGGAGACCATGTCATTGGAGCCATATGAAGAAAATTATTTCTTGCGGCAAGGAAAGTTTTTACTGAGTGTAGCTTTGGCTTTAATTGCGAAATTTTTAGTAGGCTCCAATTCAACGCGCTTAGTTAACTCAGCTTTGGCCTGTCTTGCACAGTATATCTGCTTTCAGAAAATATCATAGGTATTGCCACTTCAATTATATTTAAACCAAAGTTTCCTTTGAAAGAAATTAATCAAAAAGAAAAGGAAAAAACTTTTACAATAAGAAAAAAAACTAAAAAAATACTTTTGCCTTACACTGAAAAAAGAAAATATTAACTTTACGCTCTTTTAAAATAATTTCAGATCATAATTATGGACCGTTAAACATGTTCCTAATGACCGTTCTCTCTTCCTTTTTTTGTCCTTAACATCAGTTTACCGATTTCAATTGCTAACAATACAAATACTAAAAAACATACCTACCACTTGAAGACCCGGATTATTTTTTTTTTTTGTGTTTCGTTCTTAACTCACTCGAGTAGCAATGACAAAATAAAAAGAGCTTTTATGATTTGCCGCCACAATGATTGCAGCAGCAACAAGCGTAGAATGCGAATAGCCGGCAACTATGACCACGCAATGCGGGGCCCCATTCAAATGTCAGATGTCACGTCAGTCAGTGACGACAGCTAACTAAAGAAATGGAGAAGATGTTGGCAAAGCAAAATACATAAACGAAAAGCAAATAATGAAAACAATATTGTACACACAAAATTAAAAAAAGTAAAATGTTGAAAATAAAATAAAACGCGCCTTCTGGAGCCTACACTGACAGTACGCGCATCCTGTCACTCAATTGTACCAAATGAATCTGGCTGTCCTCTCCCATAATTGCCGTCTATCTATTCTATTCTATCTGCGCCTTTATAATGCTTTCTGTCACATGAACTTGTGCTTTAAACGATTTTAAAGTAAAGTAAAATTTTTACTTTTTGGGGTTTAATACAGATTTAGTAGATTTAGACCGTAGGCTGGGAGTAAAAAGGAAACATATTTTTCATGCCAGTAAAAATTAAACTTATAAAATAAAAAAAACATTCTTCATTTATAAAGTTTTGAATGATGAGTGACTGGTTATTTTTTATTCAAAAATAACATGTTCCCTAAATAACAAACCGAACCAGCTCCAAAATGATCCCGAAAATGGTTCAGAAATGATCCCAAAAGAGTTCCGAAATTTTTCAGAAACAGTCACAAAACTATCCAGAAACAATACCGAAATAATCCCGAAATGGTTATTTGATTTCTTTGAATAACTAATAACCCCTCACAAATCCTCAAATTTTTTGGAGTAACGCATAAAAATTAATTTTTTATTTTTCGTAACTCGTCATTCAAGAATAAGACGGCCGTTTCTTGTAGATTTTTTTCAGTGCACACTATCAAATAGTCCTATTCAAACGATATTTGTCCTCATTGACTAGTTCATAGATTTCGCCCTCTTGTCTTTATCCTTGTTTCTGAAGTTATCTTTCTTAGCTGCCATTTCGACAGTCCAGAAATTTTCCACAAAAAAAAGGAGCTTTCCGTTATGATCAACAAATTTCTCCATAACTACTGGACCTAACATAAAGTCGTTTCAACGATTGATAAGAATTAGGTTTAGAAATCCTATGATAGATATAATATCCAAACCGATACTTTCGAATAAGCTCGCTGGAGATATGAGAGTTCGTTGGATGGGAAACTCAGTCTAACTATTTTTCAACGACTGTCGTGGAAAAACAACAATTAAGAACATCTCTATAACTATTGGGTTGTATGACTTTCATTGAACTGAGTTTCAAAGAACTTAAGATTGTTGTAGGGAACAATTGGAAATAGTATTGTTGGGCCTTGGCTTTGATCAACACCATACTTGAATGTTATCAGATTTGTTGTGTCTGTCTTATTAGAAATTACAAACGAACAGAGCTTGCCATTTGAAAGCTAAATTCTGCCAGAAAATTTCACCTCATGAGTCTGTGATTCAATATGGTTAAAGCACTAAAAGCTCTGCATCCACTCAGATCACGACCACCAATACGACAACACCATACCACAACAAGCTACAAAACTGCTACTGATCCCTCTCTAGGAGGTATTGGAAGGTCAAAACCTTGGCGGCCTAACCGATGGCCAGAACAAAATGAATGGACAAAACAAAAGTGCTACATAGTAGCTCAAAACTAAAGAGCACCAGAGCTAGAAACATATGTCATCAGTGAAAGTGGGCAGAACCGTATCGGGTGTATCAAGTAAAGTAAGAACAATGCATGCAAACATTTTTCAGTTGCAAAGTTCGTGTTCGAGGATTTGGTTGTAATTCAATACCTAGTGAAGGAAGTATGTAGTGGAATCTCGCGTTCGTATTCGCTGCAGCTTATTGCGCGGGAAGTAGATATTTTATTTTTGTGGATATTTATTTTTGTATGTAGGCCGGTTGGTTTAGACTCCAAAGTTTTTCAAAGTCTCTACAGTGACTTATGTATGTATGTTCTTAAAAATTTTTAAACGTTTGGAATTTTCAGCTTTGCTGATTATTTTCCAAGTATCTACCTATTTCACTCAACACTGCCTAACCAACGTGCTTTTTCTACGCTTTTAAATTTTTTCTTTTGATTTTCGTTTTATTTGTTCTTGCTTTTTCTGCTCTATCATCTTAGCATGAAACTCACCTTTTGATAGCAACTTTGACGGCATCTGAAGAGATCCTTAGAGCCCACTGACTCGGCATTTATAAATCCTAGTAGAATTGTCACAATGAATGCCCTCATTAGGAGAGAGTTTGTTTGCTGCTTTTTGTAAGACATTTTGGTTTTTATTTTTCTCTTTTTTTTAGTTTATTTATTTTGCTTAAGAGATTTGCACTGTATTTGGTTTATATTTAGGATTCATCGATTGCACTTTGCACTGTTTTATTTAAACATTTTTTTGTACTAAATAATTTTGTTTAGTGAGTTTTTATTTAAATTTTTTTTTTTCATTTATGAAAAATTTAAAATTTTTAAGAATTTTCGTTTTTTCTTTTAGTTTTAGTTTTAGTCTAAGAACTTCTTAATTTTTTTCTCTTTTTTGAACGTGTCACACAAAAACCAAATCTTCGTATATGTTTTCTATTCGTTCAGAAACTTTAGTGTTTGATTCGATTCAAATTTATTTGTTTCGTTAATTTCGTTTGTTTTACTCGTTTTCCATAGAATATTCGATTTTTGAAACAAATGAAAGATTGGATACTTTTTGTAGTTAATTATCACATTTAGTCGCAACTGCCTTTTGTTTTTATACAAGTATGTATATCTTCAAAATAATTTGAAATTGAATTTAAAATCTCAGCCAAGAAATGTATGTAAGTTTAAAAGTATATTTTTCTCGTTCTTTTTTCTACATTATTTACATGCACTTGTGTAAAATTATGCTTTCGTAATTTTTATCTCTTCAAAATCCTATAATTATTTTCTAAAACAATAAATAAATTTTGTTACAATTTCTTTCCAGTCCACATATAACGTTTTTTAGCAAAAACAATTTTTTTTTAACTGCCACACATTTGCCGACGGTAAAACATTTGCCCGATGCTTTCACCTTGTTTATATACGATTTTTTCAGCGAACGTTAATAATAGATACCGCAAACTTTAGTATCTCGTAATACGCCGAACGTATCTTTGTATGTACAAAATTTGAGTCTGACAAAACACGCTTTAATTCTTCGCTAAACACGTAAACTGGCATCGACAACGATGGTGATGACGAAAAATACACAGTCGAAAGTAAAATGGTTTTGTGCTCACTAAAAATATCAGACGATCGAAAAAACTGGCACAAAAATATCACGTCAACAACTTGCGACCGCTCACGACCAACTGAAGCAACTGGCTGTAACGACAAACAATTTAAAAACTATTCTATACGAAACACCAGTAGACCAAAGAGACGACATCGTATGGATACTGCAACCAAAATATCGAGTGAATAAAGCAGACAAAGCATAGCACACACAACAAGGCATGGCGAACACAATGTGGCACGACCGAGCTATATTGGATGACAGCGGGTAACGAAGGGTGTCTGCGAACGCACGATATGCATTAAAACGGTTTCGATGCAACCCAAGAAACACACAAAGTCCAGACAGAACCGATGTGTGCGCTGTGGGAGCGAAGTATTGCTGCCACACATGGCATCAACAATACCGAACACATGAAACCGAACATGCAACAAACTACGCCGAAAAGAGTTGCAACAAACCGACAACCGAGCTATGAAGCGAAGTTGATGTACAAGATATTCAAGAAGAAGAAGAAGACGAATACCGGTTGAAGAAGCAACGGTGCTGATTTTACGCGGTTCACACAAAAAGACTGAATGCCCGGCAAAATTTAGCTTTGTGGGCTTGTAGGTTCGGGAGTTCAGCCAGGCAAGGAGGCAACACGGAGTCTTGCTGTGTGTTGGGGACTTTTGCTAGCGTTTACGAAAATTGAATGTGGCGGTATGACTCTCCAATATCAGATGTGCTTCAAACATGATTGGATAGTCTATCTATTTGTTGGTTGTATGGTTCGATTGTTTGCATGTTGTTTACGTAAAAAACCAAAATAAGACCAATATATGGCGTAGAGTTTAGTACTGCGAAAAACCGGTTATTATCTAACATTTGGCTGATATCTTCGTAGTTGTTGCAGTCTGATATAATATTAATGGCTGCTGTTTGAGGAGAAAGGCGAAACGAGTTCGAATATGTTTATAATATATGATACGAAACATGCTTGATGCGGAGCAGTTTGGGTAGTTTCAACTGCATGTATTGCTTGAAAACAACTGGACTGAGTCTGAGGAAATTAAGCTGTTTTTTTGTTTAAGAAGAAATGAAGGGCTGAAAGATATTAATTTATTCGCTATTTTTAAAGCTGTTAGAAACCCCGGTTTTTGGTGACTTTTGTTTTTAAAGGTCCTACACAATTTTACTGAATTTTAAAATTAGTCGTAAGGTTAAAAACCCTCTGCGGAAGGAATCAATCTCCCCGTCATGATAGAGTCCAAAGCTCGAAACTCCTCACTTAAAATCGAAACATTTTCAGGTCAGATAGGACGTTTCTGAAGAAAATTCAAAAATTAAAAGCTAGAGAGCACGCTTTGACACCATTTCCTATCCGCCTAATATCAAAACATAAAATTCTTCGAGGAACAACATACTCGGCTAGAGTTTTTAATTTTGGCAGTATAATTTTGAAATACTGTAAATACTAAAGTTTATTTTAATGAAAGCTCTGTAAGCACACATTTCTCGTAAAAAGCTTTCAATATAGCTTTTATATTATCCTGCAAACAATCATTTTGCAGAGTCCTGCAACTCAGCGCCTGTTCTAATGATGTACACTTTGTTGCACGCTTGTCGTCTAAAAAAACGGTGTGTTAGGATCAACCAATTAAAAAAAAAGTAATTTTTGAATTTTCTTTTTATTTATTTTAGTTTTGCCTAATTTTGATTTATTTTCCATCATTTTGATTTATATTATTTATTTTTCTAGCTAATTACATTACTTAATAGATATGTAGAGTGAATCATTTGAATTCTGCACCAATTTTAACACGCAACATGTTTCCAACATTTTGTTAGCAACATGTTCGGAACAAACATAACAATGTTTCCAATTTCATACATACATATATTGTATGAGAAGGGACAATGTTCAAAAATCTGTCGGATATATGTACATATAACTATACACACGATTCGTTCATACAAATAGTATCTTATAGATACACATGAAATACAACATGTTCGAAACAAACATTATTATATCTCCGATTGCTGGTAATTTATGATAAGGGGTAATGTTCGAAAATCTTTCACATACATACGGTTCGTTCATACAAAAAGTAACTTAGCTTGACATGCCGTTTGCGCCAGTTCGAAGAATGGAGAATTTCGTTTGAATACTTTTGGTTGTGACACTATGGCCGTACAATTCAGATACCTGGGTACGCACATATATAGGTACATACGGGTATTTTTATTGAGAGAATATATATGTGTATAAAGTTGATTTTGTTATTAGGGGTTCTGAAGCGCGCGTTACACGCATTTCCTGTAGATGTCAGTTATTGAAGGTCATGTTGGGTAACTGCACGAATCAATACATATGTGTGTGTATACGTTGCATTTTCAAATAAACATATGTATGTACATAAATACTTCATACAGAAATGGTTAGCATTGTTTACCGAAAGAAACTGGTACTTGATTCTCAAAAGATTTTTTTCCAATTTTTGTTAAAAAATGTCAGATAAAATTATATTGCGGAAATCATTTTCCAACTTTAAGTAAACAAATAAAATACAAAAAAATAAATTATATATTATTATAAAATTATATTATATGTTAGGACCATATTTGTAGAGAATTCCAGGTCAACAACTTGGTCTCAGGTAACATTTCGAAAAAGCTTACCGTTTTACTTGTATTGAGGAAATTGAGTTATTTAAGTTAAGGACAACATTTATCCTAAATTGAGGAAAAAGTTTTTATATTATGGTTAGTTTTTAAATTAAGGTTAGTTTTCGTAATATTAGATAAGTAGTGCTGTAACGGTAGTATTCTTGGCCTACTATACCAAGTATTCGGGTATCGCAACAGAGTGAAAACAGCACCAAAAATATTTAGA
Source organism: Campiglossa producta (assembly GCA_964058755.1). Classification (NCBI taxonomy): domain Eukaryota; kingdom Metazoa; phylum Arthropoda; class Insecta; order Diptera; family Tephritidae; genus Campiglossa; species Campiglossa producta. Next base: position 81,046,038 of record CAXKVI010000005.1, read on the forward strand.
AAAAAGGTTTTTAAACGGGGTCGACCCTCGCCAGTGGTTTGACAAACTCTACTCTAATACTATGTGGAAACTTCTACCCAGATCATTAGCACGGGACGCATTTCGCCTCTCTCGCCTACCTCTTTAGTCCCATTAATAGACTCAGGTATTGGAAAACCAAATCTATGATTAATAAAATACTCGGTGAGAAACAATAATTTTTTAAGACAAACGTATGGTGGTAACTATTTATCAAACATTTTGCGCAAAATTGGAACTTCTACGAATCATGCAACATAAAACCGCCCAAAAAATAAATCTTCTCAAATTCTATTACTCTTTTGTTATTGGCTTGTCTATTTCGCTCAAATCACACTTTTAACCAAATATGAACCTACCTATTACTTGTTTATATTTTTCTTTGTTGAAAATCTATCACTTGTGCAATTTGAACTGTTTCCTCTACATCTTCCTTCTTTACTGTTCTTTTGTTTAAAGACTTCTTTGTTCCATTTACTTATGATAGACATGAACTATGTACCTGCTGCGTGTAGCAGTAGCAGTTCTAATGTGTTACAAAAACAACAAAGTCTTAAAATAAAAAATTTTAGAATAGAGAAAATGTTGACAAAAACTCTTAATCGATTTCACATCTACTTTTCCGTCTGTACCGAGCTACCTGTTCTACTTGGAAGATTAAAAAAGATACAACACGCGCAATTGGACCAAAACTGGTTTCGTTGCCCGACATATGTATGTACGTCTATTTCGATCTTAATTCGTAGAATGTCATTTCTTATTGTTTTTTTTCCTATTTTTTATTGCTGTTTTGGAATTTTTAGTTTTACTATTTTTTATAACCTTTTTAGAGCTGTTTATTCTGTCATACATATGGGTATGTTTTATATGTTCCATGTAGGAAAAAATTCTAGATCTACTTTCCTTTACTCTAGTTGATATTGCTAGTTTAATTTTAGAACTGATAAGCTATTCCAAATACTCTAAGACTGACAGTGTCAAACTAATTGTTTCCGCAACATCTGGCGGTAGTACAGTATCTTAATGGATGTATTTCCCACAAAAGAACTGTCAACATTGCAATGCATTGGTAACACAGATCTGAAACTTTGGGTATTTTTTAAAATAAAATTGAAATTTTAAACAAAACTAAAAATTAGCCACATTTCTTTGTCCCCACCCTGCGACCAAACCTCAAACTAGTCAGAAAAATACTTGTATACAACTAGAATTTTCTGGATGAAATCATACCAGTAATTCATTTGGTTGTTGTTGTTGTAGCGAGGTGTAGCCCTGCCTAAATGTCAGACAGGGTCACCCCGAGTGTATTGCTCTTGGCCGGGTCGATATAAGAAAACGGCCCGGGTCGTTTCGGCACGATGGGTAAAGCACAAGTACTGGTACCGTTCTCGTACAACCGGCAATACAAGAAACTAGCCATGTAGGCCATGTAGGTCATTTAGCATTACCAAGGGTGCACCTACGGGGAGGCGACCTACTCTTACACCCTTCATTCGTTTCGTTTGGTTCTTTTTTCTCTTATAAATCACAGATGCTTTTTCGTGATAGGGAGAATAATCATGAATATAATTTCAAATGATAAAATAAAGGGTAAGTCGTGAAAATTCTGGTTGAAGTCATACTAGTCCAGGATCAATGCTGGTTGGACTAGTATGGGACTAGTATATATCATACTACTTCTTTTTGGACTAGTATGGGGACTAGTTAATTTTATGGAAATAGTACTAGTTCAGGTTGAACTAGTATGGGACTGGTATTTTACAACTGGTATAATTTCAGTATATCATGACTAGTAGATGACTGGACTCAACACGTAAAAAAAATCAGTTGCTTATATGGAAAAAAAAAGACAAAACACTGACTAGTTGGGCGCGGTGCACCAACTACTTGTAAAGTAGTTTTCAATTAGTCGCTTTCGCTGCAGGGCAGTTAAGGATTTCCCTACTGGGTATACTTGGATTCATGCTGACATATTTGTGATTATTTACTGCCTTTGTTTAATTATGCTCTGTTGATGTTCATTACTATTTAAGCTGGCGAGTAAAATTTACGCAAATAATTACGAAACAAAATATGTAAATCAAGGACTCAAACCGTAACAGTAACTGATTAAAACCGATTCATTTTTCAAAACCGAAACCGAAACCGTAACCCTTATTTTGATCTGAAAATGAACGAAACCGAAACCACTTCAAAAGCCGGAACCGGTTCCAAATGGTTTTGAATTTCTTAATTACATACATCTTTTAGGCCCAGTTTTTCAGTGCAGCGGTCAATTGGTATGAGATAAGTTTAAGTCAACTTTGTCTGTGTTTTAAACCTGCACTGAAAACCCGGGCCTTAGTGAGCACATATTTTTTTTTACAAGAAGGTATTCACTGTAAGATTTTCGTCCTCGGTATCAAAAATCTGAAAAAGGAAATTTGACTATAGTGGAAACAAGCCATCGAAAAAGCTTTAGGAGATCCGAAAAAAATGCTTAATGGCTTGTTTAAGAAAACACCACTCATATTTTTGTTTTTGACAATTAATTCCTTTAATTTTCATTTTAATATTTTTCTAATAGAAAAAGTAAAGTTGATTTTTGATTGTACTTACACGTTCTTGGTCATCCCTGATCCACAAAATGGTCGATAGCTCTGAAACCGGTCGAGTTATCGAAATAAGGGATATCTTAAATTTTAAGTTGAACGTCTACTAATGCTGAAAGTATCATTTAATTCCATTTAACAATTTTGTTATATGTAGAGAAAAAGAGATTATATTGTAGAAAAATCCATCATGGCAGCAGGAAAAAAGTTATGAAAATGCTGACCTATTTTGAACTACATACAACTTTATAGTATGTAGTAAGTAAAATCTTTTTGTGTTCGTTTTTTTATTTGGAAACCGAAACCGGAACTGAAACCGAAATAAATGTTAAAGAACGAAACCGGAACTGAAACACGCTGCTAAACCGAAACTGAAACCGAAACACGCTGCTAACCCGAAACCGAAACCGGAGCATTATTTTAAACGGTTTATGCCTTGATGTACATATTTTCATATGGAAAGACTTCTCCTTCCGCTGATTGGAAACACCAAGTCGTCGTATTGGCCGTTATACAAACGAATAAGTAAAATGCAGCTAGTTGTCAACCCTGGGTGGCAACCCTGACTGAACATATCTTCATTGGTATACGACGAAAATACGTTCCATGTGATACCCATTTTGGCATATCTTGATCAATATTTAAGAAAAAATTGAGATAGGTGGCAACCCTGAAAACCGCCCAAAGTGGTAACATCCAAGTAGAAATCTTAAAATGAAGCATACTACCAATTTGATCCAAATCGCTTTAGCAGTTACCGATCGGAAACGGTCAAAATTCTAAAATTAAAATTCTGAAGTCAAAATTCCGGAATCAAAATTCTGGGTCGACAAAATTATGGAAATCGGAATTCCGCACTTCCTTCGCCTTTTTTGGCTGTATTTCAAAATTCTGGTTTTTCATAATTCCGGAATTTACGTTTTCCAGAATTAATTCTGGAAATTTTTTCCCCAAAATTTGAGCAAAATCGAGTATTTTAATAAATTGTGCTTATATTTAAGAAATATACATTGACTTTGATTTTTGGTCATAAGACAGAAAACCAGCGGAACAATTTGTATTTCTACTCAGCCGTGTATGGAAAATAGCTGCCTCATCATCGTTGGAACAACGTCAAATTTACCGTCCATAATCCAGCAGTCGCTCTCATTTAACAACTGCAGCGAAGATTTTGTTCCAAAAATAAGAATGCATTCGCCATAACTTTAATAACATTCTTACTTAAAATAAATAGTTGACCTTCCAAAACATAAAGTGATAATAAAGGAATGTCTATTTTTTCAACACAAGTTGGCTCTTTAAAACATTTTAAACTGTTCCGTTGTCTTCTAATTTTTAACTTAAGGGCACTTCTTGAATGCAGATAATGTCCAATGTGTTTTTCTGTCATAGATACCGAACGCTGAATTTTTTTTTTAAATGATTATTTGGATCTGCAACCGATTTTTTATGCGCACATGGATCATGAGAATGTTAATTTTTTTTTTTCGTATAACATTTCACAGCCGTGAAATTGTGTGTCAATACTCACGGTACATTTGTTTTCAATTCCTTCAGAACAAGCCCAGTTAAATGTTAAAGGCAAAATTTTGTAATTAATGATTAAAAATGCGTGTTGATAACAAAAAAAGTGCGCACTTTTTTTGTTATCAACACGCATTTTTAATCATTAATTACAGAATTTTGAATTTCAGAATTTTGGTTTCCAGAATTTTGCAATTTAGAATTTCGTTATCCAGAATTTTGGATTCCAGAATATTGACTTCCATAATTTTGATTTCCGGTGTTACGACTTCCGGAATTATGAATGCAGAATTTCCAAAAAAGCAGAATTTTGACCCCAACCCCCTTTGTTACCCATATTGGCATATCTTGTCCAATATTAAAAAAAAATGAGATAGATGGTAACCCTGTGGCAGCATCCAAATAGAAAGTCTTAGAATGAAGAATAGTAACTCTACCTAAGTCAAATTTGATTTAAATCGCTTAGACCGTTCTCAGGATGGTAGTGGATAACAAAATATTTATTTAAAAATGAATGGTGCGACATCTGTTGGAAGCTAGACATACCAAAGTTTTCCTTTCGGCCCCCTTTTTAATTCCTATTTACATTTCGCTCTCCATTAAAACATTGCGTCGCTGCCTATAAAGTTAACTTCAAAAATTTGGACCTCCCTTTCCCAAAATCTGCCACTGCACTAGATACTTAGAATTTCATATAGCCCATGGTAGCAGCCTTTAATAAAGCAGTGGTATGTATCTGTTTTAATACCTACAAACATATGAGCGCCTTGGAACACAAGAGTCATAAGTCCACCTTTTCTCGAACTTAAATATTCAAGGTTTTGTGTTGTTAACAAATAGGGGTTACCCTTGATTTCACAAGTTAGTTCTGCTATTTATTCGGTTTCAATTCGAGCTAGGAGTTACCCCGTAAGCGTGTTATATAGAACACATTTTTCCCTACATAGCATCATGCCTAACTAAAAAAAACGAAAACTGGACTACTGCCCCTTGCGCTGTAAACGGCTTATATGTCTATACATACATATGTATGAAGGATTAGACCCAAAAAATATATCAAATGCACATTAGCCTTAGGTAAACCCTGTACTTGCAACATCCAATTCTGACACAGCAGCTTATTGACTTCATCAACGTTTATTGACTACTTCGTTTTATAGGGAGGAAAATGGACGGGTAAATAGTAAATCTGTGAAAATTTCGCATGTGCAGCGTGAAGAAAGGAAATTGACTGTAACGACGCACATTCTATGTACAATACATACAGACACACATAAATATGTAAGATTGAGGGGAAAACAAGAAATTTCAAATCCAACCGAAGCGACAAACGCACAATTTAATCACTTAAAATCGCCGTGTAACACCTTTCATAAATTTCTTAATTTTTTATCTAAGCTTACCTCCCAGCTCACGATGAGCAACAATATATATTTACATAAATGATCTGCCTCAGTACATTGACGTCAAATTAATGCTATCAAAATTCGTCTAATATTCAGTGTGTGACGAATGGCAATTAGTTGCGCCACACACTTCCAATTTCCCCCTCATCTCTCTGCTATTTTACTGCATCCAAGTTTTGGTACGGGGATAAGTTATATAATTCGATTTAGGCCAACTAAAACGGCTGCACGGCCACGACTGACATGCATAATTAGGAAAATTTTGTTCGCATTGACTTTTTCGAGATTCTCAACGAGGTGGCATAGCAATCTTTTCATCTCTACCCAATGATCGTCCTCATGACCATCTCACTGGCATTTGAGTTTCTTGATTTCGATTTTATGTTGCGCAACTGATGTCACATGCATACGCACGCATAACGCGTGCATGAGCAAAAACAACAACAACCAATATGTGTAATATTTCACACCCAACAAACAAACTTGCAACGGCCGTATCAAATTCTGATGCTTCAAGGCTCTGATATGTATAACGAATCTAATAGCAGTTGTGAGCAAACTAACTACATACATGAATCTGTACTCTTGTAGGTACATATGTGAACATTTTGATTATGTGATTTATGCCGCATTTAGGTATACGGGTATTTTCACACAATGATTGGCAGCTTTTCTTGCTCTCACCAATCAACCGTTTACATAGCGTCAAAAAATGTTTAACATTCTTCGTTAATGAAATTTTTGAAATTATTTATTATTATAAAGTTTTGTAATCATTTTGTTGCTTTTGGACTGCTTAGATGGGCCTACACAGGTATGGGGTAAGAGGTCACTGCCCCACGAGATTCGAGTCTAAGCATTGAAACAACCCTCAAATTTATTTCTGTGTTGCATTCGTGAAAACTTAGAAAACATTCATTGTTTTGGACCAAAAGCGATACAGTTAGAATGAGCTTGCCTGTTTTGACAAAATCATCGATTCCTACGTCATAAGTTGCCACAGAATTGCCAACTTACTCTGGCTCATTCCATTTCAAGACAACTGGTCCGCGCGGGACATGATTTTTGATTTCGATGAAATTTTAATATGTTGTTCTTTGGTCAAAATAAAGTAACACGTGTCTTTTTGTTTTCGTGAAAAATTTTTTTTTTCGGATTTATCGGCCGTTGAAATCGTTAAAATGCAATGAACATTTTTTTCGCCCATTTTTTCAACTCGCAATAACTTTGTCAAAAATTAACCGATTCTCCTAATTTTTTTAAAAATTTTCGTTATTACTATTACTTTTATATAAATTTATAAAAAATGTTATATAGTAAATTTATTTTTTTTCAGTATTTTGTAAAAATTTATGACTTTTTCAAAAATTTTGAGATAGTAATGTTTTTTTAGACACGAACGAGAATAAGAGACTAAACTACAAGAAAGACTCCGAAACGGTCGCACATATCTACCGTCATTTACTTGAGTCGCGCAAATCAGTTCATAACAACGTGCCGAACTGACCAGTTGTGTGTACATAGAACAGCTGATGTAATGTATGTATGCTTACTAATTATGATTATTTTTTTATGTGCATACACATGTACCTATTTATACCCACCTGTGGAAATAATTATGTTAAATAAAAATTACATATTTTTGTTGTAGTCCCTGATGACGATTTCCGCTGGAGATCGAAATATATTGGAAAAAAGGAGAAAACAAAAAACAAAACAACGTGTGTTTTATTTCAAATGACCTAGAGCCAGCTTCAACAAACAATTGTTAAAAAAATAACCTTTTTTGAGATATTAATTTTTGAAAAAAGTCATAAATTTTTACTAAAAACTGAAAAAAAAAATTAATTTTTTAACTATATAATATTTTTTATAAATTTATATAAAAGTAATAGTAATAATCTACATTAAAAAAAAACAAAATTAGGAGAATCGGTTAGCTTTTGACAAAGTTATTGCGAGTTGAAAAAATGGGCGAAAAAAATGTTCATTGCATTTTAACGATTTCAACGGCCGATAAATCCGAAAAAAAAATTTTTTCAGGAAAAAAAAGACAAGTGTTTCTTTATTTTGACCAAAGAACAACATATTAAAATTTCATCGAAATCAAAAATCATGTCCCGCGCGGACCGGTTGTCTTGAAATGGAATGAGCCAGAGTAAGTTGGCAATTCTGTGGCAACTTATGACGTAGGAATCGCTGCTTTTGTCAAAACAGGCAAGCTCATTCTAACTGTATCGCTTTTGGCGCAATCTTGTCTCTTTGGTTCTTTGACTGGGACTGATAGCAGAGGTTCAGATGTTGATAGTGTGCCTGATTGTCACCGAGGTCTGTAGTAATATCGTCTATCGATTTAGATTAGAGGCTCCACGAAAGAGATTGCTTGAATCCAGTGTCGTAAAATACTTAATGATTATTTTGAAGTTAACTTCCTAGGCGGCGATGCAATGGTTTTATGAAGAGTGAAATTTAGGACCGCTTGTAAAAAGCCGATAACTGCTAATCGCCTGTTTAGCGGCGTTAATCGACATATTTTGTATGGTTAGCTGTCAAGTTAATCAGCGATTAGTCGTTATCGGCTTTTATGCAAGTGGCCCTTAAATAGGAAATAAAAATTGTGACGGAAACGAAAATGTCTGGTGTGGAAACCTTCCAGCGTTTTGAAAATAAATCTTTGGTTATAAAACTCCAAATTCATTCGTTTCGTTTGCATTTTTTCTCTGATAATTGACAGGTGCTTTTTCGTGTTTGGTTAAATACAAATAGGCGCTGCTTTCCGAAGAATAAACTTGAAAATGTAGGCAAATGGTAAAATAAAGTGTGAATCATGAAAATAATGCGACTATTAATTTCTGGTTGAAATCATACTAGTCCAGGTTCAAGGCTTTTTTGGACAAGTATGGGACTAGTATAATTCTTACTAGTCCTTTTTGGACTACCATGTGGAGTAGTACATTTCATGTAAATCATAAAAGACATGTCAATATGAGTAGGTATGAACTGAAAGGTATTTTCTGCCGTATATCAACGAAAATATTTTCAGGCAGGGTTGTCACCTATTATTTTCTTCTCACTATATAAACTATGTTCCGACGGAGAGACATCTCGAAGCTGTCCAGAGTGCGGAGTTCTGGCAAAGCTGCAAACTGGTGAAAACTTATAAGACTCATTAATAAACCTACATAAGTCGGTTCTCTAGGAAATGTTTTCAGTTCGACCCGCCCAGCTTTATAGTAAACGCGTTCGAAATATGGTATTTTAAACACGTGTCACACTTTAATTTCCACAAAATTCTTTCTTCCTAGATTGGACATTTTATATATGTCTACATACAATTTAAGCTGCTTTAATTAACCTGCTCGTTATGGCCTAGAATATTGTTAATATGTTACGTGCAATCAAAAAAAAAACTCACAAAACAAAAACTAGCAAGCAAAAATTATTATGATTTTGCATTTTGTAGCTAAACAAATATTTAGCTGTAGCAAAGTGCCGGACATACATATACCTATGTATGTATGTTCAACATTAGCCGGCGGGCAATTAATTTAACGCATAAATCCACTTAAATATGATAATGTGCTGCTGAGCCTTGTTGCACGTAGTCAAGTGCAACTTTAATGGTTGTAGCAAGAATATGAAAAAACGGTAATCATGTAAACATAAAATATAATATGCTGAACATATGTATGCAAGTATGACAATAATAAACTAGGGGGATTCAAAAAAAAAAAACTTATTTTCTTGTCGTCCCTTACATTTTGAACGGAAAAGGTTATTTAATTTTTTCGAAAACCTTTAGTTATACTTTTCTAAAATTATTTAAAAAAATAGCAACAGCTAAGGGTCAAGTTACAGCGCTTACCTACTTTTTCGAGGTTCTTTTTATTTCCAATTTCTCAATCACCCTAACATATGTTTGCTATGATTTTGTTGCTTTCACCGTCGCTGCTGCGAATTTTGCTGCTGCTATTGTTGTAGATTATGTTGTTGCAACAAGTCATAAAAAACTAAATAGTTTTTGCTACATTTACTACAATTAAGCAGTAAGTAAATCTTAATTGCAAATTTAGAGGCAGCGGCTGCTAAAAACCAAAAGTGTTGCGACTATCACTAAGCTGAATGCTACAGTCATGCGGCTCAAATTCGTTGCTTCTGCTGTTAGTACCTATATGATTTCATTTTGATTTTTATGGACTTTTTCTCTTCGTTTGCAGCTCGAAATATTTTTATTGTACTGCACTCACTGCTCGTAAAGTCATAAATTCACTGTTAATAGGATTTAATTCCGCGGTGATGTTGTCATTGCCACCAACAGCCACCGCCACCGTTAGCATCATCATAATCATGCGCGCTGCCATTTCTGCAACATTGTATAGGAATTTTATAGTTCCTACCGAGGCACAGTGGCTCAATTATATGAACACCTAAAGTGATGGACTTTTAGCCGATAGGTATGAGAAAGTGCGTTCAGGTCCCGATCTTTTATTCTGGCTGTTATTTCTACGAAGTTGCGGATTTGTTGAGACACTTCAGGGGAGTTAAGCATTAGACCCTTTCACAATATGTGATATGCTCTGGCTCTATTTTAATCAATTGAAGATAGTATCTTCAGTACCCCACTCGTCTGCATCGTCGGACATCCACTAAAGATATAACCTGGTTTTTGTCAAAGTTTTGTCCTGCCCAGGGAGCATTTAGCAAATAAAGTATTTCACTCCACAAAACTTCTAGTGCTTCATATCTCAATGTCTGCTCGACCATGGAAAACTCCGAAAACTCAACCTTCTAAAAATATCGGTACGTAGTACCATTATGTGGACGAAATTATAATACCCCTGGGTATAAAAAGGGAAGGAGAAAGCGAACGTGTATAGAAAAGGTGAAGGAAAGGCATAAGAAGCTGTAGATGCTGATAGTATATGTGAGAGGGCGAGACAGGGTTTTTAAAAAATAAAAGCTGAAGCTAAAGAGGTTTGAAACGAGAAATATAAAGATAAAGAGGGAGAGACTAAAAAATTTTAAACACTTTTACCAAGATGTATTGAAGTTTGGAAAAAGGAGACTGATGAGAAAGGTGAAGGAGCAATACATATAAACAAAAAAAGTAATTGAAAGAGAATAGGAGAGGAAAGAGGCACCAGAAAGAGACAAGCAAAGAGAAGGTTCGAGAAAGAGAAAAGGAAACAGAAATAAAAAGAAGAAGAGAAAGACAACTGGTCCGCGCGGGACATGATTTTTGATTTCGATGAAATTTTTATATGTTGTTCTTTGGTCAAAATAAAGTAACACGTTTCTTTTTGTTTTCGTGAAAAAAAATTTTTTTCGGATTTATCCGTTGAAATCGTTAAAATGCAATGAACATTTTTTTCGCCCATTTCTTCAACTCGCAATAACTTTGTCAAAAATTAACCGATTCTCCCAATTTTTTTAAAAATGTTCGACTTTTATATAAATTTATAAAAAATATTATATAGTAAATTTATTTTTTTTCAGTATTTTGTAAAAATTTATGACTTTTTTCAAAAATTAATATCTCAAAAAATGTTATTTTTTTTGTTTTGAAATTTTTTCTATATTGAGTCAACAGTTCATATTTCAACTTGACTAAATGCCTATTAGCCAAAATTCGTTATTTTCGAGATATGAATTTTTGAATATTTAACATTTCCCCCCTATATATTGATGCAAAGTATATGGAAAAAAGTTTAATACTCAGGATGTAGGATGCTCACAGCGTCAAAGTTAGGACATAAACCTAACATTAGGACATAAACCTGACTTTGACGCTGTGAGCATCCTACATCCTGAGTATTAAACTTTTTTCCATATACTTTGCATCAATATATAGGGGGGAAATGTTAAATATTCAAAAATTCATATCTCGAAAACAACGAATTTTGGCTAATAGGCATTTAGTCAAGTTGAAATATGAACTGTTGACTCATATAGAAAAAATTTCAAAACAAAAAAAATAACATTTTTTGAGATATTAATTTTTGAAAAAAGTCATAAATTTTTACAAAATACTGAAAAAAAATAAATTTACTATATAATATTTTTTATAAATTTATACTTTGACGCTGTGAGCATCCTACAGCAAGAACGATATTACAACAAACGTTTTACTTTCGAGATGCTCCATATAATAGACACGAACGAGAATAAGAGACTAAACTACAAGAAAGACTCCGAAACAGTCGCACATATCAGTTCATAACGACATGCCGAACTGACCAGTTGTGTGTACATAGAACAGCTGATGTAATGTATGTATGCTTACTAATTATGATTATTTTGTTATGTGCATACACATGTACCTAATTATACCCACCTGTGGAAATAATTATGTTAAATCAAAATTATATATTTTTGTTGTAGTCCTGATGACGATTTCCGCTGGAGATCGAAATATATTGGAAAAAAGGAGAAAAAAAAAAACAACGTGTGTTTTATATCAAATGACCTAGAGCCAGCTTTAACAAACAATTGTTAAAAAAAATAACCTTTTTGAAAAAAGTCATAAATTTTTACTAAAAACTGAAAAAAATAAATAAATTTTTAAACTATATAATATTTTTTATAAATTTATATAAAAGTAATAGTAATAATCAACATTTAAAAAAAAAAAATTAGGAGAATCGGTTAGTTTTTGACAAAGTTATTGCGAGTTGAAAAAATGGGCGAAAAAAATGTTCATTGCATTTTAAAGATTTCAACGGCCGATAAATCCGAAAAAAAAAAATTTTTCAGGAAAAAAAGACACTTGTTTCTTTATTTTGACCAAAGAACAACATATTAAAATTTCATCGAAATCAAAAATCATGTCCCGCGCGGACTGGTTGTCTTGAAATGGAATGATTCAGAGTAAGTTGGCAATTCTGTGGCAACTTATGACGTAGGAATCGTTGATTTTGTCAAAACAGGCAAGCTCATTCTAACTGTATCGCTTTTGGCGCAATCTTGTCTCTTTGGTTCTTGGACTGGGACTGATAGCAGAGGTCGAAGCATTCCGAACTATAGAAGGTTCAGATGTTGATAGTGTGCCTGATTGTCACCGAGGTCTGTAGTAATATCGTCTATCGATATAGGCTTGAATTAGAGGCTCCACGAAAGAGATTGCTTGAATCCAGTGTCGTAAAATACTTAATGATTATTTTGAAGTTAACTTCTTAGGCGGCGATGCAATGGTTTTATGAAGAGTGAAATTTAGAACCGCTTGCAAAAAGCCGATAACTGCTAATCGCCCGTTTAGCGGGGTTAATCGACGTATTTTGTATGGTTAGCTGTCAAGTTAATCAGCGATTAGTCTTTATCGGCTTTTATGCAAGTGGCCCTTAAATATGAAATAAAAATTGTGACGGAAACGAGAACGTCTGGCGTGGAAACCTTCCAGCGTTTTGAAAATAAATCTTTGGTTATAAAACTCCAAATTCATTCGTTTCGTTTGCATTTTTTCTCTGATAATTGACAGGTGCTTTTTCGTGTTTGGTTAAATACAATTATAATAAAGAATAAACTTGAAAATGTAGGCAAATGGTAAAATAAAGTGTGAATCATGAAAATAATGCGACTATTAATTTCTGGTTGAAATCATACTAGTCCAGGTTCAAGGCTTTTTTTTGGACTAGTATGGGACTAGTATAATTCTTACTAGTCCTTTTTGGACTACCATGTGGACTAGTACATTTTATGTAAATCATAAAAGACATGTCAATATGAGTAGGTATCAACTGAAAGGTATTTTCTGCCGTATATCAACGAAAATATTTTCAGGCAGGGTTGTCACCTATTATTTTCTTCTCACTATATAAACTATGTTCCGACGGAGAGACATCTCGAAGCTGTCCAGAGTGCGGAGTTCTGGCAAAGCTGCAAACTGGTGAAAACTTATAAGACTCATTAATAAACTTACATAAGTCGGTTCTCTAGGAAATGTTTTCAGTTCGACCCGCCCAGCTTTATAGTAAACCCGTTCGAAATATGGTATTTTAAACACGTGTCACACTTTAATTTCCACAATATTCTTTCTTCCTAGATTGGACATTTTATATATGTCTACATACAATTTAAGCTGCTTTAATTAACCTGCTCGTTATGGCCTAGAATGTTGTTAATATGTTACGTGCAATCAAAAAAAAAAAAAAACTCACAAAACAAAAACTAGCAAGCAAAAATTATTATGATTTTGCATTTTGTAGCTAAACAAATATTTAGCTGTAGCAAAGTGTCGGACATACATATACCTATGTACCTATGTATGTTCAACATTAGCCGGCGGGCAATTAATTTAACGCATAAATCCACTTAAATATGATAATGTGCTGCTGAGCCTTGTTGCACGTAGTCAAGTGCAACTTTAATGGTTGTAGCAAGAATATGAAAAAACGGTAATCATGTAAACATAAAATATAATATGCTGAACATATGTATGCAAGAATGACAATAATAAACTAGGGGGATTCAAAAAAAAAAAACTTATTTTCTTAGGTCGTCCCCTACATTTTGAACGGAAAAGGTTATTTAATTTTTTCGAAAACCTTTAGTTATACGTTTCTTAAGTTGAAGTTCTGAAAACTTTATAAAAAGTGTGATTGTCATAACTACACAACTAAAATTATTAAAAAAATAGCAACAGCTAAGGGTCAAGTTACAGCGCTTACCTACTTTTTCGAGGTTCTTTTTATTTCCAATTTCTCAATAACCCTAACATATGTTTGCTATGATTTTGTTGCTTTCACCGTCGCTGCTGCGAATTTTGCTGCTGCTATTGTTGTAGATTATATTGTTGCAACAAGTCATAAAAAACTAAATAGTTTTTGCTACATTTACTACAATTAAGCAGTAAGTAAATCTTAATTGCAAATTTAGAGGCAGCCGTTGCTAAAAACCAAAAGTGTTGCGACTATCACTAAGCTGAATGCTACAGTCATGCAGCTCAAATTCGTTGCTTCTACTGTTAGTACCTATATGATTTCATTTTGATTTTTATGAACTTTTTCTCTTCGTTTGCAGCTCGAAATATTTTTATTGTATTGCACTCACTGCTCGTAAAGTCATAAATTCACTGTTAATAGGATTTAATTCCGCGGTGATGTTGTCATTGCCACCAACAGCCACCGCCACCGTTAGCATCATCATAATCATGCGCGCTGCCATTTCTGCAACATTGTATAGGAATTTTATAGTTCCTACCGAGGCACAGTGGCTCAATTATATGAACACCTAAAAAGTGATGGACTTTTAGCCGATAGGTATGAGAAAGTGCGTTCAGGTCCCGATCTTTTATTCTGGCTGTTATTTCTACGAAGTTTCGGATTTGTTGAGACACTTCAGGGGAGTTAAGCATTAGACCCTTTCACAATATGTGATATGCTCTGGCTCTATTTTAATCAATTGAAGATAGTATCTTCAGTACCTCACTAGTCTGCATCGTCGGACATCCACTAAAGATATAACCTGGTTTTTGTCAAAGTTTTGTCCTGCCCAGGGAGCATTTAGCAAATAAAGTATTTCACTCCACAAAATTTCTAGTGCTTCATATCTCAATGTCTGCTCGACCATGGAAAACTCCGAAAAATCAACCTTCTAAAAATATCGGTTACGTAATACCATTATGTGGACGAAATTATAATACCCCTGGGTATAAAAAGGGAAGGAGAAAGCGAACGTGTATAGAAAAGGTGAAGGAAAGGCATAAGAAGCTGTAGATGATGATAGTATATGTGAGAGGGCGAGACAGGGTTTTTAAAAAATAAAAGCTGAAGCTAAAGAGGTTTGAAACGAGAAATATAAAGATAAAGAGGGAGAGACTAAAAATTTTAAACACTTTTACCAAGATGTATTGAAGTTTGGAAAAAGGAGACTGATGAGAAAGGTGAAGGAGCAATACATATAAACAAAAAAAGTAATTGAAAGAGAATAGGAAAGGAAAGAGGCACCAGAAAGAGACAAGCAAAGAGAAGGTTCGAGAAAGAGAAAAGGAAACAGAAATAAAAAGAAGAAGAGAAAGAAAATGGAAAGAAAAGGAAAGGTTAAAGTTTGCAAGAGGTAATAGAGGATAAAGAGAAAGAAAAACAAGTAAGGAAAGCTGTCTTAGGCTGTGCCGAAGGCTATATACCTTTCATGAAGAAGCGTAATGATTTTCACTGTTCGATCCCCAGTACAGCCTGTTTCTATTTAACTTTAACTCATACCGAAATTATCGGAACTATCGATTATATGGGGGCGATGTGTTATATTGGTCCAATCTCATTGATTTTCAACATCGACATTCCACAGTCTAAAAGAGCAATTGTTACGAAATTTCACTTTCCTACCTATATAATTACAGGAGTTATCTACCAAAATCCGTTTATCCGAACAATCGATTGTATGGGGGCTATGTGAAATATTTATCCCATCTCGATGATTTTCAACATCGATATTTCTTGTTTGAAACAAGCAACTTTTACAATATTTCACGTTCCTACCTCTTTAATTACAGGAGTTATAGCCCAAAATCCGTTTATCGGAACAATCGATTGTATGGGGGCTATGTGAAATATTTATCCCATCTCAATGATTTTCAACACCGACAGCTCTTATATAAAAAAGCAATTCTCACAAAATTTTACGTTCCTACCTCTTTAATTACAGGAGTTATAGCCCAAAATTCGTTTATCGGAACAATCGGTTCTATGGTAGCTATATGTAATATCGGTCCGATCTTGCTGGTTCCGACAAATGATTCCTATATTAGAAAATGGTGGCCGCATACAAAATGTCAGCCAAATATCTCAAAAACTGAGGGACTAGTTCAAACAGACAGACAGACAGACAGACAGAGAGACGGACAGACGGACATGGCTAAATCAACTCATCTCGTCATCCTGATCATTTCGGTACACATAGTGATGGGTCCATCTCTTCTTCTTCTCATACTTACAAACATCGGACCAAAGTTATAATACCATTTCATGTTCATGAAAGGTATAAAAAGAGAAAATACAGACAGCGCGTTATCGCAAATTTATCTCCACTTGGTTCTTCCATAGGACTGGTGGTCTCCCTCTTCCTCTGCTTCCACCGTCGGGTGCCGATTCGCGAAACCATGTCGACGTCTGCGTAAAGCTCATACAGCACGATAGGGGACCACTCTCTCTGAAACCTCATTTACTTTCGAACGGGTCGGAGAGGTCCTTCCCGATTCTGATGGAGTAGGTGGTGTTGCTCAGCATCATTAAACATTCAAAATATTACCTTTCATGCATCACTGTGCGCGGAAGTTTAGATTGTCGATGTGTGATGCTGCAATGCTTATGTCAACAAATTTGGGTGGCTGAAGTTAAATGGCAATTACAGAAAGGTTAACTGTATGTGTGTGAGTGTGAATGCTCCAAAAAATCCCCAAACCATGATTTATATACGCATGTAAGTATGTGCGAGACCGATTAATCACAAATGCCACCAAGCGCGTGAATTATTGCTTACAAAGCGAAGCCGGAAGGTGCATGTGCACCGAACAAGTTTGTGTTTTAATATGCAATTGAACTTATACATATGTATGTATGCAGGTAGGTGTACGCATGCATTTTTGGTGTTGTGGCATGCGTTCATCATCATTCGCGGCTTAAAATCTTACTCATTCTTATGCTCATTGCCGTAATCGTTGTGGGTTTTATAAAGTTTTCATTGTTGTTGTTTTTGTTGCTGCAGCCATTTCGATTATGCACAGTCTGGTCACTTAATCTGAAGCTTTATGAACACATTACATTTGTTGTTTTTACATGTTTTACGCTTGCATTCGTTACGCCTTTAATTTAAAAAATTTGTGTATGTTCTTACTTTCTTCATTAGCGGCATATCTCGAGAAACAGATTTGTCTTTAATGAAATATTTAAGAGCATTTTTTTAATTTATTGCTATGCCCTTGGCGAACTTAATTCACCACCTACAAGCTGCAGCTTAGTTGGCCTCTATACAAAATTTCCCAAGATTCGTACGAGAATAAAATAATATCTAGAGACAAAATTCACAAATGTTTTATTTCGGTTAAAGAGGGCCGATTGTACTGAGTGGTCAACTGAGAACTAACTGGTCCTGATGTGAGGCTCGTCATTTTGAAGTTCTCCGAAAGATTTATGGTCCTTCCCGTGATGGCTACGACTAGTGCAGAAGGAAATTATCCTATGAGTTGTATGAACTGCAGTCCTTCCGCCGTCAAAATATAGGCTAACATTCAGTAGGTTAGAGAACCTAGCATATACCTGCTATAAGGTATGCGTGCCGAGAAAGGAATTGTACCATAATGTAATAGTACTGGAGTGTGCTCGATTCTCTCTGACAAAGCACTGATAACATGCATCCAGTGAAAGTGAGGCGAAACCCGCGTTTAGGATAGGAAGATAATCATTACGCGGCTAAGACCTGTCTACTTGATACGACACTTGTCTGCAAATATGCTCCCAATTCCTGGTCGAAGATTCCTTTCGAATTACCAAAAATAAAGCCAACATTTTCTTACAATCCTTGTCGAAAAATTTAACCGGATTAGAAAAGTCAGATATGAAAATATCGCAATTTTCTATCAACGAAGAGGCATGCCAAACTTCGAGAACGACTAGCGGTTAGGAGTTACTAAATCGTAAACTATTCTTGTCTCCGACTTCATTTTGTTCACATGTGTATGGGAAAAAGCTAACTTTAGTAGAGTATACTACCACTGCATATGTATGTGTGAATATCTTACAGTGATCAGCTAAGTAAATATGGCAGAAGATATCATCTTACAATGCGCCATTATGTCAGCCATTTTTGTTATAATTTATTGCATTAATTTTCTTGTTTTTTTTTTGTCTGACTCTAGGTTTATGTGTATGTACATATGTGCAAATTAAGGTGTCCCGTATTGATATGTAAAAATTTTGCCCACGAAAGGGAAATATCTAGCTACTTTTTATTATACCTTTCATGAACATGAAATGGTATTATAACTTTGGTCCGATGTTTGTAAATATGAGAAGAAGAAGAGATAGACCCATCAATAAGTATACCGAAATGATCAGGATGACGAGATGAGTTGATTTAGCCATGTCCGTCTGTCCGTCTGTCCGTCTGTCCGTCTGTCCGTCTGTCTGTTTGAACGCAAACTAGTCCCTCAATTTTTGAGATATCTGGCTGAAATTTTGTATGTGGCCACCATTTTGTAATATAGGAATCATTTGTCGGAACTGACAAGATCGGGCCAGTATAACATATAGCCCCCATACAACCGATTGTTCAGATATAAGGTTTTTTGGCCAAAACTTCTGCAATTAAAAAGTTAGAAACGTAAAATTTTGCAACTCGAGTACTTTCTATTTATGTGGTGTATATAGTGAAAATCAACCAGATCGGGCAAATGTAACATATAGCCCCCATACAACCGATTGTTCAGATATAAGGTTTTTTGGCCAAAACTTCTGCAATTAAAAAGTTAGGAACGTAAAATTTTGCAACTCGAGTACTTTCTATTTATGTGGTGTATATAGTGAAAATCAACCAGATCGGGCAAATGTAACATATAGCCCCCATACAACCGATTGTTCAGATATAAGGTTTTTTGGCCAAAACTTCTGCAATTAAAAAGTTAGGAACGTAAAATTTTGCAACTCGAGTACTTTCTATTTATGTAGTGTATATAGTGAAAATCAACAAGATCGGGCAAATGTAACATATAGCCCCCATACAACCGATTGTTCAGATATAAGGTTTTTTGGCCAAAACTTCTGCAATTAAAAAGTTAGGAACGTAAAATTTTGCATCTCGAGTACTTTCTATTTATGTAGTGTATATAGTGAAAATCAACAAGATCGGGCAAATGTAACATATAGCCCCCATACAACCGATTGTTCAGATATAAGGTTTTTTTGGCCAAAACTTCTGCAATTAAAAAGTTAGGAACGTAAAATTTTGCAACTCGAGTACTTTCTATTTATGTGGTGTATATGGTGAAAATCAACCAGATCGGGCAAATGTAACATATAGCCCCCATACAACCGATTGTTCAGATATAAGGTTTTTTGGCCAAAACTTCTGCAATTAAAAAGTTAGGAAGGTAAAATTTTGCAACTCGAGTACTTTCTATTTATGTAGTGTATATAGTGAAAATCAACAAGATCGGGCAAATGTAACATATAGCCCCCATACAACCTATTGTTCAGATATAAGGTTTTTTGGCCAAAACTTCTGCAATTAAAAAGTTAGGAACGTAAAATTTTGCATCTCGAGTACTTTCTATTTATGTAGTGTATATAGTGAAAATCAACAAGATCGGGCAAATGTAACATATAGCCCCCATACAACCGATTGTTCAGATATAAGGTTTTTTTGGCCAAAACTTCTGCAATTAAAAAGTTAGGAACATAAAATTTTGCAACTTGAGTACTTTCAATTTATGTAGTGTGTAGAGGAAAATCAAGAAGATCGGGTAAATATAACATATATTTAGCCCCATACAACCGGTTGTTCCGATATAAGGTTTTTTGGCCAATACTTCCGCATTTAAAAAGTTAGGAACGTAAAATATTTCACCTTTAGTACTTTCTACATATGTAATGTGTATAGTGTAAGTCAGTACAATTGAACACGTATAATATATAGCCTCCATACAATCGATTGTTCCGATAACTCGGATCCTATTATTTTGTAAGTTTTTTTTAAATTATAACAAAGATGTGTAATGTGTATAGTAAATATAGTTAAATTGAAACAGGCTGTACTGGGGATCGAACAGTGAAAATCGTGACGCTTATTCATGAAAGGTATATAGCCTTCGGCACAGCCGAAGACAGCTTTCCTTACTTGTTTTTTTTTTATTTTAACAGTTACCTAAGTCTACAATGTAGACTCTACATTAGATTTAAAAAGTGAAAAATCCCTGATATATTTAAGCTTATTACTTTGATTATGAAAGCACTCGTTAGCACATTTCGTTTGATACCCATATTGTACTAACACATCTTTGGTCACCCCTGGTCCACTTATTGGTCGATAACTCTGAAACCGGTCGAGTTATCGAAATTGGGGATATCTATCTTAAATTTTAAGTTACAAGTCTACTAAAACATGTTATTATATGTAGAGATATATGTATACTTCAAACAATGAAAAATGGGTTTTTCGCCCCTTATTAACATATGTTGACCATTTTTTTGAAATTCTCGCTGTGAATTTTTTGCATGCTTAACTAGAACTGCAATTAAAGTTATGTCCCCTAAATAGTAAATGTTCACTGTCACACAGGGTAATAGGTCCCCACCCTTCCGTTTTTCCGTTTGACATTTTTGGAGATATCTCAGAGATATTGAAATTTTTCACATTGATTATGAAAGCACCCGTTAGCACCTTTCGCTTGATACCAATATTGTACTAACACATTTTTGGTCACCCCTGGTGTACTTATTGGTCGATAACTCTGAAACCGGTCAAGTTATTGGAATTAGGGATATCTTAAATTTTAAGTTGCACGTCTACTAAAACAATGGTGAAAGTTTCGTTTAATTCCATTCAGCAGTTGTCATTATATGTAGAGATATATGCTTCAAACATGAAAAAAGGGTTTCTTCCCCTATTGCCAGATGTGGGCCATGTATTTGAAATTCTCGGTGGGTAGCTTTTGTGTGCTTAACCAGAACTACAACTAACTTATAACAAACATTTTCTTTATTAATAAAGTTATAGTTAAACTTCAACGCGATTTCCGGGGGTTCCAACCAAATTTCAGACCTAAAATTTCTTCAGAAAAGTTGCTTAAAATGACCCGTAGAACAGTTTCCGCGATGGTGATTTTTCATTTATTTCCTCCCCTACAAATCAAACCACTCTACTCTACATACAAAAATCCAACCCGACCTGTGAAAATTATAAACAAAACATAGGAAAACGAAGGGAAGATGGAAGGAAAACGTGAAATAGAAAGTAATGCTTAGGAAAAAGAAAAAGGAACTAAAAATAGTTGGAATGATCAAGAACTTTTAAATATACTGATTTAGTTGTTTATAGATGATTGTTTTGTTTAAAGAATGGTTGAAAAAATAAGAGTATAACCAGAAGAATTTTATATCGAAAGTCAAGAGAACATGTCGCACATGGAGTTCTTGATTGGATTTTGTATTCACGGATGCTATACAATTTAAATCAGGAATAAATTTTAAAGTATAATTTTTAACTATGCACATGAGTGCCACTCTAATGTGTATGCACAAAAATTTAATATTTAATTGAGAGGGTTTGCGAATGTACATACGTGCTGGCAAATTGAAATAGAGGCAGACATGCATATACAAATGGGAATGAAAAGTACGTAAACAACAGAAAGTAAATAGGTAGATAAGCATATGTAAACTAGTACATATTAAGTACGCGTGCAATATATATTGTTAACTAAACAGTGACTACCATTGTCACCCATAAAGAGAATATAGCCATAAAGAGTCCACTAAAAGTATCGGGCCTGTGCTTATTAAATTGGATCGACAATAAACTTCAAAGTAAGAGAGTAACCTGTTTCCGAGTCAGTTGCTCGAGTCTTACTTGGTAAGGCGCTTTCTGCTTCAATTACTTCGGGTGAATAACTGTTTAGAACGGGATTCACAGGCCGAGACCTGACACAGTGTAGATGTCGATTAAAGCCCGCTAAGGTTTCGCAGATCAAACGGTAAAGTCATATGATGACTGATCTCGTTATGGTGCTTACTCTCTAGGCGCGAGTCTATGTCCAAAAGGTAACGGTTTGGATATCCCGACCTGTAGCAGTTCGGAATAAACTGTATGCCCAATATTTTCTCGTGAATAATGTTGGGATATTTTGCCTCTTCAGACATGAGGAGTCATTCCGTAGCGGTTCTGATATATTTCCCTAGATGCGGGGTTCTACGAGGCCATGTTTCCACGAAGTTCCACGACTATACCTATTTTAGGAATAGCGAGAGTAGATAATATGTAAAACAAGTTGGTAGAGGAGCTATTAGTGATTGCTGTCCTAAAGGGAAGTTTTTTTTTCGACATATTACCGGACCATGGTAACCGTTGAATTATTTTGTATGACATGAAAATCAAGCCAATATGGGCCGAATCATGAAGGTTTTTCTTATAAGTGTACCAAATGAAATGGTCGGAAAGGGTATAGAGTGGTTTTAATTTCGGTCATGATCCAACTACATAGATATAAGGTCACCACAATACGAAGCTATTCTATCACCTTTGGCGGGACCTGTATCATATGAATGACTTTATGTACAAGATATGAACTTCTTTATTATTTGCTTTATCACAAAAGGTAAGTAAACTTTGTTTTCTCCCACTGCCCTTGCCTTCGATGTATCATTACCATTACTATTGCTTTGACTCGGTTGTTATTGGTATTACTGTTTTTGCTTTAGCTGCGACGAAGCGAGACGATTAGTGAATAAAAAAGTTGACTGCGTGTGGTTGGGGAAGTGACTCTTGTCGCTGTTGAGGAGGCACTGTCATGCGATGTGTCAAGTTATTTAATGCTTTGAACTTGACACGATGACGCTATGACAGGCAAACAAACACAAAGTCGCATACAAATGTATATACTGCTTACTAGATATATGTATACTGTAGGAGTATCACTATCTCAATGAGACCATTACTTACTGGTTAACGACAAAGGACAAATGTTGGCTATAAGATGGACAAGCCAAATTAAGCGAACACACACAAAAGGGTGAACGATTAAGCCCAACAGACATTTAGCCAACCCAAACTCTGCACAATGTTAAACTCGTTGAAGTACAAAAGAGTCGAAATGGGCAGGCTCAAATACTTGGGAATTCCAATATTTTAAGTCGGAACAAAAAATTCCTAATAAAATAATGTTTTCCGTTGCTGGTTTAATAATTCTGCCTGCAACGCTCACCGGCCGCCACAGAGTGTGACATGCTCAACATGCAAGCTGCGCATTGCAAAATGGGACTTTTGCAGAAAACACGCCCATCAAAGCCATAAGCGCGTCACACAAAAACTACATGGGCTGGTGCGATTGGTACGAAGCGTTGCAAAATAGGCGGAAGGCTCGAGTTACATGAATACTCGCAGTCATCATAAGAGGGACATGGCAAAGGTATTTATTAGCAGAAACTTATGTATGTTAATATGTTTGTATGTTTCTATGTATACATGTAAGTAATACCACCACCATTTATTTGGAAAGGGCTATTGCAACACCATGCGACTTTTTGCCTTGTAGCTGTCACAGCAACCAACTATAAAATTTGTTCCCTTCCGTCGCAGCTGAAAAAAAAATTGCAGCAGAAACCTACCTACAACATTAAGCAAATTGAATAAAAAATATTCCTTAAAAAAAAAAAACAAATAAATATGGGAAATGGATGAATGGCAAAGGGCCTATTCGTTGTCATAATTTGCCCTTATTAATCGTCAGTTGTAGTTGTTGAGCCATCGCTTCGATTAGGGTTGTGGCATATACATATGACACACACACGAATACATTTTTGAAATGGTAAATAAAATTTGCTTATTATTCGAACGACAGGCGGCTCCCAATGTCTAGTATTACATATTGTATTGTAGTTGATATCAACCCTAGAGCATATGGTGCTCGGTACCGGTTGTCATATGTAGTCCGCGACTTAAGGCACCTCAGGCAAGGATTTCAATTGAAATATCAGCGTGGAATAAATAGCGTAACGAACAAAAAAAATATTTTGTGTGTATGTTTACTAAGGTGGACCATATTCCAGTATTCAAAAAAGCTTTTCTTGCACAGAATATTGATTATGTCGACCGAAGAGCAAAATAGCGTTCCGCTCGAACGCGCCATCGCTCACGAACAGGGAACTAGTAAATTCCATCCAAACAAATATGTATTTAGGGTTCCAGTAGTTTTAGGGAACGTTTGACGTCGATAACCGGCTATATAATTTGTATATCAACCCCCTGAATTCCTGTCAAGCATAGGCGCCCTAGATTTAAATTCATTTTGACACCGTATTTTAATGTCTCCGGTCTCCGTTTGGAAGGCATGAGATATGGCAAATGTTCTGCTTAGAATCAACACATAGATTTTGCAGAGCTGTGCCTCAAAAAAGCTTCTCCCAAACTTAGACCAAAGACAATCGGCTTCAGCAACGCCGTGCACCATCGGTTGAAAGATTCTCCAAAATTTTTAAACGCCCTATACATAAAACGAAAATCATGTTAAATTAAAACAGAGAACCTCACATCCATAAATTAAACATAGGATAGAGTTAGGAATGTCCATTAAGAATGAGGTAATGTTAATTTAAAAAAAGTCATATTAATTTTACTGTACGTCATGTTAACTTAACAGTAAGTAATGATAGCTTAACAGAAAGTAATGTTGATTTACGAGGAACTAATATTAAATTAAAAGGCCGTCACGTTAATTTAACCACAAGTCATGTTACTTTAAAAGTAAGTCAAATTAGTTTAACAGGAAGTCTTTTTTATTAAAAAGGAAGTCTTAATCATTTAATAGGGAGTCAGTTTACCAAAAAGGCAGTTGTGCTAATTTAACAGGAAGTGGTGATAATTTAACAAGAACTCATGTGAACTTGACAGGAAGTCAAGTTAGAATAAAAAATAGTAACGTGTTGACTTTATATGACAGCGACCTTCCGAGATATCGCCTATACTTTAAGCTTCAATGGCGGATTATATAATTTACCTCCTACTGGGGCGAACTAGCTTCGACGAAGGCTGACCAGGACAGAAAAAAACTTCCCTGGCAAGGACTCGCCATGTCCTTAGCATATGTCATTAACCTTTTAAGGTCCTGGAACAATTTGTTTACGGCTACTAGCCAGAATAAATACGCGTGGGAAGCTTACTTCTTTGGACCCAACTCCGCTATGAAGACCCTCTAAGCAGTCTGTCGAAAAATTACACCAAAGTCAGCTCAACCCTAAAATTTAATAACGCTTTTTGAGAACACAAATTCTTTGTGCTCTAGTCCCAAGTTGGCCAACTTACCAGGGGTCCGCTTCAGTAGGCCTGCCTATGCAATAGGATATCGTAAATGGCTATAGTTGTGAGTCAGTTAGATAAAGAAAATCCCTAAAGACATTTCTACTTATACGGGTTATGCGATTGGGCTTCTGAGACTTGTAGGCCTTAAAAGTGCTAATAAGCCCAAAAAAGGTAGCTTTCCCTTAAAGTGGAAGTAAATATTATAAAAAGGAAAAGTGACAATGAAAGGTGTGAGTACGAGACAGTTAACACACTGACTGATAAGACCAAAACTAATATTAGTAAATTTCATTTAGTGATTAAGGTAAAAAAATCGACGAATCAATAGCCCAGTCAATTGCATATTAATCTATATATATCTCAGCTTTGACAAGGTGAAAATAGCTAGATCACATCCCGAAAGTCGATAGAAGTACCATACGACCTCGACATCTCGGTCTACGAACCAAAACTCAACTTAAGCTTAACTAAAGCTTATTCTGGTAAGACAACCAATGGCTTTGAATTATACTTACAGATCTAAACTCGGAAGAACTTCTCCGAGGCTGGAGAAGAACGTGCATTTCCGGGTCATTCTGATAATATTGCAATGATGAGGGAATTTTTCCATAGACTTTGTATATAGCTCATCTTTTGCTATTCAGTTTCCTGACCCACCATAATATATATGTAGCTACACCTTTATTGTATAGCATTGCATTAAAAAAAGTATATTCTCGAAATAATGAAATGAAATTGAATAAAATAAAAAAGGATGTCACCTTCATTTTCGCTTTAAAAAGGGTTGCTTCTGAACGGTTTCCATTACAAATCTGCCTCTTCTTTCTTTTTATACGTAAAAACAATCAAATGTAGGTAGGGATGATGTGTTTATTGGCACTATTCCGGCTAATGAGCCTTAGCCGTCGGCAATTTTGTACTTTGATATGTGAACCTATTTTGATGGAACTAATTGAAAGAACTACTATAATTGCGGTTGTGCGAGGCTTCGACACATATACAAATGAAAATATGAAACACAGCAATCGCAGTACACTATATTCCATATTTTAAGTTAGGAGTTAAGCAATACTTTCGTGAGAGTTCCATGCATTAGCTATTTGCTAAAAAATCTTTATTTTTCCACCAGGTAATTGGAATCGGATACGAAACTATCAGCAATTACGATAAAACTTCCACGTGGAAGAATTGTAATAAAATTTATAGGGGTCACATCGACGTTATCGAAATCCACTGCCAAATTTCGATGAAATCGATAGAATTCTCCCAAGATCTATTACATTACGGAAAATAATCACCAAGCGAGGGCTCCGTCGGAAATGCCGATAGACCCCAATATCTCCTCGAAAGTATGATGATACTACATATACACCGATTTTATGGTCTTATTTCATATTTGTTTCCACTTTTATAATATCTTTTGAAAAAATATGTTATTTGCAACTGATTTTCTATTATTTCAATTTTGAATGGACTTAAACTTTTTGTTTTATCGTTTTTATTGTCGCCCGAAAGGACACGGCATAATTTTTAATAGTCTATAAAGCTGCCACACATTATAGCAAGTGTTATTGTTATTATTATTTCTTATTGTGCATTAAATTTTATTATCCATAGTTGCTGTAATCCAAAAGAAGTTAAGATATGCAGCGCACATTCCTTTACGACTTATGAAAATTGTTGATTATTCAAAACGATTGGTTGGGCTAGCAAACGAATCAATTTTGCAATGATACCATTTTCTCAATCACGTTTAAAGTCGACTAAGGAATTTCATTTGCACCATAAAATCACAGCTTTACGATGCTATAAAGAAAATAAAAAAATAAATGTTTATTGTATACTTATTATAAATAAATTTACGACGGAGTTAGGACATAGCTAAATATCATTGTAAAAATCTTGAATTTTATCGGAAGAAAGAAATACAAACTTAAGTTTACGACGAAATTTATTAAAATTTTTTTTTGTATTTCCTTGAGGGAGGGAAAAACTGTAGAGAATTATAAGTTTCTTTATAAAAAGCGCACTTAGGGGGTAAAATTCCTCAAGCGGACCACCTAAAAATTCGATTTGAATGAAATTTGGTGAAAGTGATCTGCTATGTAAGAAAAGAAATTTCACCAAAAGTAATTGACGTGCTAAGAAGGAACATGGAAACCGATATTTTCATAATTTTTTTTTCAAATTTGAACATTTTTAATATTCCTGTTTTAATTTTATTTTAAAGCTTGATCTTTTTCTTCAAAATTGAATTGTTATCTTAAAAAAAAGCACATGAAATTCACAATAAAATGCAATTAATTTACGGATTTTTTTTTTTAATTTCCGATTTGATTCACCCATTATACATCATTTTATGATGAAAAATAAAAGTTAATTTCATTTCGTGGTGTGTTGTTTTTGTTTAAGATAACAATTCATTTGTAATTTTCGAGGTCCATTGCGAAAAAGGTATAATTTTAAAGGAAGAAAAATCAAGCTTTAAATTAGAATTAAAAAAATATTAAAAATGTCCAAATTTGAAAAAAAAAGAAAAATAAAAAATCTTTTTTTATAATTTAGTTATTGTTATAATGGGTTATTATATTTACCAACTTTGAAAATTTTGTGTACTTTTGACCAGTCGAATAATTTTTATCAAATTATTCTTTTGAGTTTTGGCGAAAACAAGTTGAAAAATGCTACACTGATATAAAAAGGTTGAAAGTGCACATTGAAAGTAACATATCAAAACCACTTTCAGAGCGATTATGGTAATACTGTAAATATTACAGTATTTACTGTAAGGTTGAAAGTGCACATTGAAAGTAACATATCAAAACCACTTTCAGAGCGATTATGGTAATACTGTAAATATTACAGTATTTACTGTAAAATTGGCAGTAAAAAGATGTGATTTTTGAAAATATCAATTAATGATATGAGTCCACTTTCAAATTTACAGTAATTCATGTCAATATGATAGTGTCCACTTTCAAATTCACAGTAACTCATGTCAATATGATAGTATATTCGAAGAATGATAAGGGGTCACTTTCAAAATTAATATTACCCACTGTTGGACGAAGAATGACAGGGTTTACTGTTAATTTGACGGCCGTTTCTTGTAGATTTTTTTTCAGTGTACAAACAATACCAACTACGATGATTGCAATTTCGATCTTGTTTAAAGATCTTGTCAAACCGCTTTGTATTGTTGCTTTGAAATTTTTCATCACCTTTACTGGTTATTGAACCAAGCAGCGGAATTTAGGAATTTTAAGACGCAGTGTGTAACCATTACACTAAACATTGGTTAGGGCGGATTTCTCAACTCGCCGTCAACTTAACGCCCACTTTAAATTGTATCAGGCGGTTCATCCTTCTGTTAAATAAAGGGCAAATGACCTGGCTGTTAAACTGACAGTGAATTGACAGTGAATATTGACGTGAAAAGGTTACACCTGCTGTTTAGATAATCTCCTCTCCTTGCTTCTATGACCAGTAAAGGTGATGAAATATTTCTAAGCAACAATACAAAGCGGTTTGACAAGATCCTTCAACAAGATCGAAATCATCGTAGTTGGTATTGTTGCAGCATTTTTCAACTTGTTTTTCGCCAAAACTCAAAAGAATAATTTGATAAAAATTATTCGACTGGTCAAAAGTCCACAAAATTTTCAAAATTCTGGTTTATCCCTGAAGGGAACTCAGGCACTAGTGACACAAATTTCTGGTTCAGAACTAGATATAAAGTGGCCAATAAGAACTAGTACGTTAGTGATTACATTTTCACTAGTTCGAAACCAGCGTTTGAGGAGTCATTAAAAGGCATTTGGATTCGTATTTGAATTTAAGTTTTTGTACTTAATTTATATTTAGAACTATAGAAATAGTGCCAATAAACGAACTAGATCCAAACTATCGAATTTTGTACTAGTTCCAGCCTAGGACATCGCCATGTTAAATTCGCCAGTTGATTTCATGTAAAAAAGTTAGTTCGGAACGCACTAGAAGCGAACTAGCTCTGAACTAGAGATTTTCCCTACAGGGATATTATGGTTTTTTACCAAAATTTTTCAGTAAATTTTTTTTTAAATTTATATTCGAAAAGAACCAGTCCAATATTTGTACGCGAATTTTATTGATATTTTTTTTTACTATCAGATAATTTTCACCAAATTTCATTTAAATCCAAGCGATAAAATTTTTAGGTGGTCCGTTTGACGAATTTTGCCCGTTTGAAATAGAGAAAATAATTATATATCTAATCTAATTCTAATGTGATGTTATGATCGGTTTCTAATGTGAACTTTTAACTGAAATGCATTTAAATCCAATTATTCTTGTTCAACTCAACTGTTGTATATGTATGTATTTATTAAATTAAGTGTAACTCTAATTTTTCTTCAGTTCTTGTTCTGTCTAGGCTCTCTCTAGGATCCCTGTAGGGAAAATCTCTAGTTCAGAGCTAGTTCGCTTCTAGTGCGTTCCGAACCAGTACTAGCTCGCGAACTATCTTTTTTACATGAAATCAACTGGCGAATTTAACATGGCGATGTCCTAGGCTGGAACTAGTACAAAATTAGACAGTTTGGATCTAGTTCGTTTATTGGTACTATTTCTATAGTTCTGAATATAAATTAAATACAAAAACTTAAATTCAAATGCCTTTTAAACACTCCTCAAACGCTGGT
This sequence comes from Campiglossa producta, assembly GCA_964058755.1. Taxonomy (NCBI): domain Eukaryota; kingdom Metazoa; phylum Arthropoda; class Insecta; order Diptera; family Tephritidae; genus Campiglossa; species Campiglossa producta. The sequence goes on from CAXKVI010000005.1 coordinate 81,076,254, forward strand.
TTCGAACTAGTGCAAATGTAATCACTAACGGAGTTATTCTTATTGGCCACTTTATACCTAGTTCTGATCCTGAAATTTGTTCAGTAGTGCCTGGGTTCCCTGCAGGGAACTAGTGAAAATGTAATCACTAACGTACTAGTTCTTATTGGCCACTTTATATCTAGTTCTGAACCAGAAATTTGTGTCACTAGTGCCTGAGTTCCCTGCAGGGATGGTTTAGTTTCCATATCTGGGCGGGGCACCTCCCACACAAATGGCATTTTGCGTACTGCATATCTTTGGAAAAAAGGGAGGAAAACGGAGGGGTACCTCTCATTCAAGAAAGATTGCTGAAGAGCTATAAGTATAGGAATATGTAGATATAGGGATATTAAGAATAGGAAAAGGAACAGGGTGAAGAAGAAAAAGGTGATATCAAAGAGGAGAGTGGAAAAAGTGTAAACTTTTCCAAATGAAGCAGATTGAATTGTTTTGGGCAGGGCATCTTCTGTCGGGCCCTCTAGCATCAATTTAAAAACAAAGTAGGTACTTACTTTTGTCTAATCCCACTTTAATTTATGACGACCGTTTAACCTATAGATTGTGTGTAACTAGTGTGCATACCCATTAGCTCGGCTAATCACACCCATATACAATTTAAATAATTTCATCTCTCTATGCCCTTTCTTGCCCTTAAGAAAATACTAAAAAAAAAAAGAATTTATTGAATTTTCGAAGTGCCAGTATTAACGATTTGCTTATATTAATTTTTGCTATTTTGGACTCTTTTGATAACTTTAAGTACTCTTTTGTAGAGTAAATATGACTAACAATATAAAGAGAATTTAACTGCTATTTATACAAACAAAGCGTGTAGATTTTCCTCTTGAAATATAATGGGAAATATTGCGCAGAATTGTGCGTTAGCTAGCAATGGCATCACAACCACACTTTCCATATGCACATTAGCCCATATCTAAAAAAGTTCGACTAATTTAAAAAAGGGGAGTCGGCGCAGATTTGAAGTAAATGTGTTTCAGTTTATAAGGTTATGGAGTACATATTATTAAATATCGACTAAAAAACAAAATTGTGCTTTGAATTAGCCGAATAATGCATAATTGGAATGAAAAATCATCGTTACCCCCCTCTAAGATATTGAATATTTCTTTAACATATGACCTTTGTAAAAATTGGATATGGTCGTCAAGATGCTTACCACATTATTACCAAGTACCTACGTATTAATTTAGTAGCAAACATAACTCGCAGACTAAAATATTGGCTAATATTGTTGCGAAATCAAAGCAGTTCGGGTTCAGGTTTTGTGAGTTTTGTAGTTTCGATACGCTCTAGTGCTCACAATCCTACGATAGTTAGCTGTAGGCTCAAAGAGGTTGCTTTGTATGTGTTCACATAGAATATAATGACAGAATTTAATTTCCGTCATTATTTCAAGCAGTAAGCTAAGATTGCTAAGATGCTACGTTTACTGGAATGTTTAAATATGATGACCCTGAATTTAGTGCTAAAAACACTTAGAAAAATCTCTTTCTTATTGTAGGTCCCTCCCGTTCGTAAAAAAATGCATTTAACAACCATTTTTCAACCGATTTCAAAATTCCTAACGGTTTTGGATAGAGAAATGTTGACAATTTAGAACTATATACGTATAGTGCTATGTTCATTTGAAAAAAGTATGACATGTTTTTCTTGTGAGAAGTTAAATTTTTTGCCAAATTTTTCGGTTTCTCCGGTTTCGACGTCATTTGGCCCAATCGAGTCCAAATGTATGACCGACCCCCTCTAAATTAGGGGATCGACCTATCCCCATACAAAAATTAAAAATAATCACCATTTTTTTACTGAAAAAATCAGCGAAATGGCTATATTTTTTTATACCCAGCTGTACTTGTACACAGGGTATTATAACTTTGTTAGGATAACGGTTGGTTGTACAGGTATAAAGGAATCGAGATAGATATAGACTTCCATATATCAATATGATCAGGATCGAAAAAAATTTTGATTGAGCCATGTCCGTCCGTCTGTCCGTCCGTCCGTCCGTCCGTCCGTCTGTCCGTTAACACGATAACTTGAGCAAATAATGAGATATCTTCACCAAATTTGGCATGCGTACTTATTTGGGTTCAGAATAGATTGCTATTGAAAATGGGTAAAATCGGACCATAACCACGCCCCTTTTTCGATATCGAAAATTTCGAAAAACGTATAAAATGGGTTAATTCAATATTAGAAGCAGCTACAATGATAAAATTTGCAATATGTATTGATTTAGATGTTCTAAGGCCGATTTTATAAAAATTTTTGAAAAGGGGGCGTGGTACCGCCCACGTATATTTGAAGAAATTTTAAAATTTTGACTCTTAATAACTTCAGAACAGTTTATGCTAGTATAACGAAATTTCGTAGAGGACATACTATTGTTGTGGTAAATTCAGCTATAGAAAATAAACGAAATCGCTTCGCGACCACGCCTACTTTTTCATAAAAGTTATATTGAAAGGAGGTGGAAATATTGAAAAGCCCATATCTAATTAACTGATTTCGCTATAATAATATAATTTGGTACATACATCAACTTTCATATTCTTTACATAATTTTTTCAAAATTTTGGAAAGTGGGCGTGGCACCGCCCACTTATGAGTCAAGCAATTTTTAAATTCGACTGCTAACAACTTCAGAACGGTGTGAGATAGATTTACGAAACTAGGTACCAGGCATGTTATGTTTATGTAGAGTACTACCACAGAAAATAAGAAAAATCGGTGAACGATCACGCCCACTTTATGTGCACAGCTGGGTATGTAATGTTCGGTTTCACCCGAACTTAGACTTCCTTACTTGTTCTTTTTGGGGTTAATTTTTCTCTTTGGTATTTTCAAACGCATAGCCATTCCGCTTATTTGTTCATATTAAGCGGCAAAAATTGAGATTTTTAAGCTATTGCATAGATTTTATCGCAGGCCTTAGCGGTAGTAGTGAAATGGAAAAAATGTTAATGTTAAAAACGTTCGTAACGGACTTTATTCAATGTTAAAAGGTTCGGCGTTAGCAACATAACTTGACAAAAATAAATATAAGCGTTGCCTACATTTAGGCGTATGACATTGTACTAATGTTAGCAGCAGGCCAAAATGGCCCAGAAATGGTCTTAAAGTCATCCCATAGTGACCTAAAGCGACCACAAGGGATCCAAAAGTGGCCCCAAAATGTTCCTAAATGGGACATGATTATGATGGCATATCATATGATGTCATATCATGTGACGTCATATCATATGATGTCATATCATATGATGTCAAATCATATGATGTTATATCATGTGATGTCATTACGTGTGATGCCATATCATATGATGTCATATCATGTGATGTCATATCATGTGATCTCATATCATATGATGTTATAATATGATGTCATATCATATGACGTCATATAATGTTACATACTATCGTATTTCAAACCTTGCCGCCTAAAGTCAAAACTACAAAGTCGGGGCATCATAGGTCGTCTAAGAGGTATGCTTTCTTTGGCAAAGTATCTTATTTTTATCCCTAAAATACGGTTCTTTCTTTTCACTTGGTACCCCTGTATGGCGCTTGAGACCAAAATATTTGATTTTGGATTATGTTGCATAACTTGAAAACTTGGAGTTCTTTGAAAAAAAAAAAAAAAATAATAAATTGGTATAGTTAAGTATCTAATGGATGCTTCTCGATAACACATACCCAAAAAATATCATTCATTGCCAACGATCCAAAAAAATGACGCCAAAAGGGGAAAACCGAGAAATTTTGCAAAAAATTAAACTTTTCGCTTGAAAAACATGTCATTCTTTTTTCAAAACACTAGATATATGTATATCGAAAGTGCCAGAGTGTCTCTATCCACAACCGTTTATGATTTTGAATCTGTGAATCTGTTAAAAATTACGAAGAGGGAGAAAATAGTTTGCAGTTTTTTTTTCAGTGTACTTTAACAACATTTAACCCTTGCTGCGAGTAATGCTCTTAGTAAGTGCCACTAACGTCAAGTCATAATAATGACCTTCAAGTGTCAGAGTTGTTGTTGTTGTTGGACAGTTATTGGCATTTGTATTGTTTCGTAGTGATGTTGCGTTGACAGTAATATAATTGTTACTAAAGCGTTTGATATCTCCAATACAAATGCAATTTCTTTTCATGATGAGGCCAATAAAAACATCATCAACAACAAAACCAACATTCAAAAGTTAACATTAGCGATATGCGAGATAAGCTTAGCAGCCAAACATTGACACTCATTGTTTTATTATTTCTATTGCTCTTGCTGTTGGTGTTATATGCACTATGTATTGCTAGCTTGGCCATCATTAATGTTGCTGTCAAATGATGGTGTTAGTGATTTAGCTGATGAAGCGATGAACGTTTTGTTTGCATACCCTCATAAACTCGCTATTGCCTTCATCAGAACTACACCGAAGTGACAATGAAGGGGCGAAGAAGCTTGTTGCTGCTTGCATAGTTTATTGTAGCTTCCAAAGATATCTAGCCGGTGCGCCTATTGTGAGCCACCGATTGATGTAGTGTGATGAATGTTGTTAGCTGTATGTGGCATTTGTCAGCTTACAACTTCTTTGGTTTATTATTTTAGCACCAATCTTTGTTTGCATGTATGTATGTATAGATGTAGTTGCAACAGTCATGCAGTTAGAATGTGGCATTGAAATATATTTATTGCTGCTGAAAATATTTAATGATCTCTAATGATGGAAGCGCAGCAATGCATAAAAGTGGCATCGCATCGTACGATTTTTTGCCGCCAATATATGTTCGCATATGTGTGTTTGCGCATTTGCGATTGTACGTTTTTACATGCATATAAATTCATTCATTAAAACATACTTGCAACAAAAGCTTTATTGCAACAATAATATAGCTGCCTGGGGTGTCCCATCGTCAAGTGTTGGGGCCCTTTTGTCGCGTCCATCATAGTCATCATAGCACCAATCATTATATTGGCTTTATTGGCGGCCACAACGCATTCGCGTATTACTCATAATGTGCATCATAAACATTTTTTATCGCATTCCAGTTCTTTAGACTGCCTCTTCTCGTTTTTTTGCTGCAACTGAATTTTATACATAAAATGTGGTTGACTGAGCGGTGTGTTGAAAATTTAGCAAGGGGATCTTTGAACTATGCCTAAAAAATAAATGGTATGGTTAAAATAATGTATCATTTTCGGTCAATCTCCAAGCTAATTAGCTTCCCTCGTTAGAAAGGTCTAATCTAATCAAAGGATGGTTGTCCTCCCTTTTCACTAGTGAATATTGTAATTCAGTGAACTGTCTCACATCTATAGTCTCAAAAAAATGTACACCTATTAGGTTGTGAGCTGGTTCTTAAGCATCTAAACCGTAAGGGATACTGACTTAAAAGTTATGCTACATCTCGGAGTCAAAATTTATCTATGGCTATGCCACTGCAGTAATACACCCGGAGAATTTGCCAAACCACTGCCAAGGTGCAATCCCGTTTAGGAAAACATTTTTCAAAAGAATGTTTGATGTAACTTGGATGCGTACCCCAGTATTGTGTAGTAGCAGAATAAATATCATTTATCAATATTCAAGGAGGTTGATTTGCATTCGCTTCGCAAGTAATTATCCATAGAATATCCAGATAATTCGCGTTCACGAAATAGGCCCACAAAAGTCCCGAATAGATTCTGAAAATGATTTGAAAATTAAACCGAAAAGGTATCCAAAATATTTCAAAATGATCTAGAAAACTATTTTAAAGTGATCCTGCAAACAATCTTGACTTGGTCTCGCAGGGTTCCCGGAAAGGTCGCGAACGGACGCCAGAAACCAAGACTGAATTGAATGTTGTAGAATGTTGTAACGGGAAGACGAACGTTAGAGACTGTGTTTGTTGGGAAGGCGACATACATACTTAAAATATCTCTCCCGTACGGTATGCTCCAGTAATATCGCCTTCTGTGCTAGCCCGTATGCAGTTAAACAGTTTTAATTTTCCGTCAATAGAACCTCAGATTTCCTCCTCATGCGCGAACGCCACTGACAATTGCAATGGTTCCATAATAGTTGAGTTGATTTTTATACCCAGCATGAAATATACAGGCTACTTTCTGGCCAAGGTAGGTTGCTATTGAAAATGGGCGAAATCGTATAATAACCACGCTCCCTTTTTCGATATCGAAAATTTCGAAAATCACATAAATTGGCCTATCTCCGTATCTGAAATGGCTAAAATGATATAATTTTATAGGTGAATCGCCCTGGTCATTCTCTTATGATTTTTCCATAATTTTTTTAAAGTGGAGGCATTTTTGAAAAATTCGACTGGTCGTAACTTTTAAACTGATTTCGATAGAACGATGAAATTTGGCACAAAGCATACTAGTATCATTGGGAGTATACCTGATGAAATTGGATAAAATCGCCCTCCAACTTCCGACATCGAAAATTTCGAAAATCACCTAAATTGATATAATTTTATAGGTGAATCCCCCTTTTTTTTGATAAATTTTTTAAAGTGGACGGTGCCACTCCACTTTTCAAGGAGGCATATTTGTTCATAACCTTTAAACTGATTACGGCAGAACGATGAAATTTAGTAGAAGGTATACCAGCATTATAGGGAGTATACCAGATGAAATTGGACGAAATCGTTCCCCGACCACTCCGACTTTCGAAATGGAAAATGAAAACTACGACTGGGTATTTAATGTTCGGTTTTCCCGAGCTTAGACTTTCTTACTTGTTTGTTGTTGCTGTGGAATGTTCGGGCACTTGTTCGCTGATTGCTTTTTTTTATTGTTTTATGATTGTTGAATTACGTGTGTGTATGGGTGTGTTTTATTTGTGTTTGTGTACATTATTAGAGGTTTTACTGATAAAGGGCTAAATCACAAGTGGTGAAAAAACATACATAGATGTTGGTAGATAACTCTATGATGTTGCTGCGATTTAATATCTACTAAAAACTTTTCGTATGTAATTACGTTTTCAAATGCTGATTTATTGCTGAGATTGCGGTTGTAGAAATGCGAGTCTATATAAAATGACGAGTAGGTATTTAGTTATATATATGTTTGTACATATGTTTTTATTATCCCTTGAAGTGTTTGCATTTATGTAGAATTTATAACTCCAAAATCTTATTTTATGTTGAGGTTCATTTAGGTATTCTATGCATACAATTAATTTAATAAATGTACCTACAATTATACAAAAACGTGAATAATTCACGCTTAGTTAACTATTCTGAAAGACTAAATCAGCCACCGCGCCTAATTTTTTACCCAGCTTTCAAGTTAGTTAGTAAGTTTTCTAGAACTTTTTATAAACTATACACTCAGAAAAAAGTTTCCTTATTTTGGCTCCAAAGACATGACTTGCTAGAGCTTAGTAAAATATTCTTTAATTTAAAGACTTTTTTCCTCAAGCCATGTCTTTGGAGCGAAATAAGGGTAAGTTTTCCATGAAATAGGGAAACTCTTTTTGGAGTGTAGCTTTGAAGTTAGGAATTGAAGTTCTCCCAAGAACGATTCACGTGAATACCCCAAGGATAACTATATCGATCATTTTCTCATACCACTTTTTCAGAGCAGTGGCGTGTCTACGAGTATCAACCGAGGCAAGCCCCAGTCTTTATAACCACAACGAAAGCACTTACTGCTGCCAGAGAACATTTCAGACAAAGAAGAGTTCAGGATATTTATCGACTTTTGCAAACGTGGAAAATTTTAAACTTTTAGGTTCCGCAGATTTTCTACGCTTTTCCAATCCAAGTGAAACGTTTTATTCGCACTATTTCCCATTTAGGTACATTGCAGAAGCTAAGAAATCTTAAATATATTTTTTAAGTTTTATAGTGCCTAGCAAATAAAAAAAAATTACAGTGCCTACCACTATTGAATTCTTTTTTTTTTCTACTTTAAAATATGCGCCAATAATTTTTCAGTAGCGCGCTTTGCACTTTAAAATTGTAGATACATACATAAACAAATTCCATTTTCGTTTTATCGTAAGCATTTATAGCGTACGGTAACACCAGCCAGAAGCCAGCTTCAAAGTTTCATATAAAATTACTTCCAAATTCAAAAAAAAAAAAAAAACAATTGCTTCAGCACGCAGATTCGTACTGGTTTTGAAAGCCCCGTAAAAGCCAATAAGTAAAAGCGAGATGGCCGTCATTGCCTAGGAGGTTAAAGGCTGTTTTAAGTAAGTAAGTAAGAGATGGCTATCACGCACTGAAATAATTTTATGTAAATGAGCTATCAGCCGGCAGGGGGCAGGAAAAGCTGTAGGTATGTTTCCATGCTATTAACAGCTATTTGGTAGTAGGTGGCAGGCAGGGAAATAAAAACCGGATATCCTTTTAAGAAGCCAAATGAACGTACATATTGTAGCTCATAGGGGATTAGCTAGGCAAGCCGGGATTTTCGGCTTATATGGAAGGCACGCCACTGTTTCAGAGCTACATGAGCCTTCTGGATAGCTTGGTGTATTGTCTTAAGTTGTAACGTAATACTACTACTCTACCAAGGTTCTGATTTCGAGCCCTACGACAAGAAGCATAAGGAAGGAATAAGAAAAAAATCGGCCGTAATCTCTCAGACGTTTATCGCACCAACTGTTTCACGATTACCCTCGGTGAAATTGGCAAACGCCAAGCCAATTTGTTGATCATTTTTAATGAAGAGCCTGGGAAGCTATTTCTATCAAGGTCCGGCCACATTCTTATATCAGTCGGCTTTCCTACCCATTCATCTATTACTATCAATGAAATCTACTCGGAAATTTAAATCTTAATAAAAAATAAAAACCAGAAACCAGAAACCATAGACATTCATTTGCACCCAGCAAGTCGTAAACTTTAAGTAATTTAAAAACAGGGCCCTGCTAGGTCCTAGGCAGACTTGTCTTTTGTAGGGAAAACTTAGCAAATGCCTAGGTTAAGTATATATAAATTTTTCCTTTATTTTTTTCTACCAGGGTATTCCCATCGACTTCTCTAATTTCCATCCATTTCATTGCCACTGAAATGCACATCGTGAGGCAAAATAAGTTTCTTCCTTACCCTGTCCATGGTCATGTATTTACAACGACATCAATTCGATGGGCAGTGACATGTTTCCTTCAGAAAATTTGTGTATTTGGCAGGTAGATATAAATTGAATACGACCTTTAAACTGATTCGTATAACCACATCAAAGTCGGAGCATTACAACAACCCACATTACATCACTTAAATAAACTTTGGCACTTGTAAAACCCAGAGCAAAAATGGCGAACTTCAAGAAACGTTCTTGTAATTATGCAAACACCGGACATTTCTTCTCACATATCCAGTTGTCTTTATGTATGTAACAGTGGACATGCACCTCAAAAAATATGCGCATAAAATTGGTGTGAAGGATTACCGCAACAACTTCAAAGGACCTTTGATATTAACACAAAACTTAATTTGAAAAAAAAAAAAACACGACATAGAAGTGAAAGAAAAATAACGTAAAATTACTCAACGCATATCCTTAATTTATGTGTAAACATCCTGTCTGCTGGCACTTTTGCTTTGACCTCTCTTTGTGATGCACGAAAGTAAAACTGCAACAACGCTGCTGCTGCTACGCAATGTTTGTGCAACGTATTTGGTACAATATTTGTATAACAGATTTTAGTGTTGAGTGTGTTAGGAGGAGACAAGGCAGTATACTTATGTACATACGTACGTAAGTTATATGCGCTCAAAGACAATTTGTCAATGAGGACATCGGATATCAGCACATGGGATAAACACACTTGGGCCAGTAATTCGATATTTTTGTACAGGCAAACATGAAAAGGGAGGACACACTTGCCTGTGAGATTGGTTAGGTACGAGCAAGCATATACTCTTGGCTCTTGTGAATGGACTTGGACTATGGATGGATGGATGGACGTTGAGGAAAAGTTTGAAGTGCGACACTTGACCGGCGCACAAAGGCAACAAAGGTTGTCCAATATGTGAGTTTAAGGCTGAAGGGTTTGTGTTGCTCATACATTTGTATGCACATGTGGATCGAAAAGGAGTAAAGGAGCAACATATGTCGTTTGGGCGCGGGCAACACAAAATTGCCAGTAAAAGTCGGTTACTACCTCCACTGTATACCCAATAGTAAGTATTCAAGACCTATTTGGCCATTTGTCGCAAATCAATATCAGCTTATCATCAAAATCCATCGCAGAAATTCAAAGTTTTTCGGTATAATTTTGGTACTCTCAATTTTCGGACTTTTTTGACATCACTTCGGGCCTCTTTTCGGGACTTTTTGAGATCATTTTGGAAGTTTACGGGACCATATCGGACATTTTTTGGGATCATTTCGGGACCTTTTTGATATCCGGTTTTTGTCGAGACCATTTTGACACGATTTTAGAATCATATCCTTGCTCCTTATGAAAAATTTTAGGCTTCATTTCGGTACCTTTCTGGTATATGTATATTCGGGCTTTTTCGAGACGATTTTGGGAGTTTCACGGGACTATTTCGGGACCTTTTTATATAGATATTTTGCGAAATTTTTCGGGAAAATTTTGGAACATTTTTGTGGCCATTTAAGGACGTTTTGTCATATTTATGGAATCATTTGGGGTGTTTCTTGTGATAATTTTGGTACTCTTTCGGGGAATTTCTACACTCAGAATAATTTTTGTCAACATGAACCATGTTAAACTAACAAGAAAGATCCTGTTAAATTTTCATGAGATAATGAGGCAGATAGTGTTGTTTTAACAGGAATTCATGTTAATTTAACAGGAGTTCATGTTAATTTAACAGGAAGTCATGTTAATTTAACATGAAGTGAGGTTATTCAACATGAACTTCAGGTTAAAATAACATGATCGATCGTGTTGAAAAATAATAACCTGAAAAAGTGTTAAAAAAGTGTTGATTTTACATGAAAATTTTTCTGGGTGTAGACTCTTTTAGAATCATTTCGGAGCTTTTTCGAACCATTTTGCGAAATTTTTTGGGATAGTTTTGAACCATTTTAATCAGTTTCCGGACTTTTTTGGGATCACTTAAGGACTGAGATCATTTAAGGACTTTTTATATTTATGAAATAATTTCGGGACTCTTGCGATATTTTTGGGATTATTTCTGAACTTTTTTGGAATAATTTTAGCACTATTTCGGGTTAATATCGGGGATCATTTTGGGACTTTTTTGTCATATTTATGGAACTATTTCGCTTTTTTTGCGATATTTTCGGGATTGTTTCAGGTATTTTTGATATATTTTCGAAATTTTTCGGGATCGTTTCCGGATTTTTTTGTGCTTCCCGAAATTTAGAAAATATAAAAATCAGAAATAATGCCCAAAACTGTATGGAAATTGAATTGAAATATTTTTTAAAAGTGTAAAATAACCCCGCAAGGAATACCGAGAGGATTCCGAAAAGTCCTCAAACCAATTCCGAGATGATCTCAAAAAGTTGTCACGAAGTAGTCCACAGGCCCAGAAATGATCTCGAAAAGTTGCGAAACTATTGCTAAATAAGAAATTGAAAACGAACTAGTATGAGGGAATACAAGTGAATTTCCCCACAGGGAATATCGACATGATTTCGAAAAGAATGTACCAGAAGAGATGATGAATCGGATACCCAAATCGTATGACAATGAGTCTACGACCCACAAGCCCCGTTCAAGACCAAGTACGGTTTGTGTTTCGCATTACTTGTCGCTGTGACCCCATACTTTATAAGAGGTTAGAATAGTTCGTGTGGATTGTTGACATCGATACTGTGGACCAAAAAGGATCCCCAACTGGACTACATAAGAGGCTACAAATAAATGGGTGTTTCCATGAATAGCGAAGGAACGAAGTTCTTCGTGCCCTCGATGGGGCTCTTGTTTATTAGGTAAGTGAGCTGAATTAGGCGGCGTTATTTATTGCGAAGAAGAGATGCATTGCACAATTTAGTGAACTTTTCCTATGGTGACAGCAGCTCTTTCGGGTATAGAATGTAAAAAAACTAAAAGTGTGACCATCAGTGCGCTATCTATAAAGTAGAGCGAGCGAAAGATGGCGCGAGTACGACGAAATCTGATAGCGCTGCGGCAAAGAACTCCAACAAAAAATATCATTGCTAAGCTCTATTAGCACAGCACGCGTGTGTACGTGTATCAATAAGACAAATTGTGCATAAACATGAAGAATGCTGCAGCACTTATTCACTCATGCTCTATTTGTTTCTGTTGCAGTTATTGCCGTGTTGCATGCTTCGCTGACTCTGCTTCCGCTTTCGTAGCCGGAACCTTTTAAATTGTAGCGCCATTTGCGCAATTTCTTACACATTAAATGCATTTTTCTCTTGTTCTATTCCCAGGCATTTATGTTTTTTTTATTCAAAATATAAAGCGATTTGTTGTGCATTAATATTTCTTTGTTGCAGAATATCCATCAAAGATGATTACGCTTCGTAAGGCTATGAAATGGGTATGAAAGCTTAATCGTTAGTAATCAGCACCCACTCCTTCAGTAAAATAAATACGTATGCTTTATAGCAGCTGCTGGAACCATAACATTTTATTGTTTCACAAGCTAAATATCTGTTTTTGATCGACTGTGCATGATCAACGGCTTTCTTGATCCGTTGTTTGACTTAATGCATTTATAATTACTGCTTGTGGCATGTCCAACTGTCAAACGTCGTCCAGTGACTTCAATGAAAAAGTGAAAAAACTCGAGCTGTTGAACAAACGATTTCATTGATACACTCAAGCAAGAAGGCAGTCAGTCGTTCACTCGGTCATTTTGAGCTGCTGCACAGTGTTCGGCAATGAAAAGACACTAAGTTGATGTTTTTTAAGATTGGCTTCCAGAGGAAGGCGGGTGAATATTGCACTTTACACTTGCACAAGAGACAACTCGAGGCAGAGTTGGGGGAGGGCTTTATTCAAAGGATCTGGACCTTCAGCTCTCCTTCAGACTACCTGATTATTGCAGCGTCTTCCAGCATGAAGTTCGTCCAACTCTGAACTGACGCTAAACTGTCGTCGATATCTTCTAGAGATGGCCCAGCAGAACCGCGTTAACCCCACATGTCACGACCAAGCAGGTTTTTTGGGATAAATGACGCTTAGGTATGCCCTTTGCCACAACCAAACTAATGCCGAAGTAGAATCCTCAAGGTGCCAGATATCCACACAAACCCGGCCAAATGGGATGTTTAAAGATCCAGACACTTTTACATCCTAAGAACTAGGAAAATATCCATATAAATAGGAGTATTCACTGGGCAAGGCTAGGTGTGCCCTAGCGACGATTCTAAAGATGATGAGGAGGAAGAAACGGTGGAGAACCTCATCTGCAACTTTCCGGCTTTAAGCGGAGCGAGAGTTCGCTTCTTGGGAGTTCCGTTCCTGGATAGTCTTTGCCAGGACGCGGAGCTGGACATAAAATAATTGTTGGGCTCTTCAACAAGTCATCTAAATGGTTTGAGAAGAAGTAACGTTGTCGGTTTAGGAGTGTTAGTCCCGGGACTCTGCTATGGGGAGAATCCCGACAACACAGGTACTCTCCAAACGGCTGAGTCCAGAGACTGATTTTCCTAGTGTTTATGGTATCACAAGTGGCCTTTAAAAACTAGCCTTAGTGTGCCTCTGCGGCTGCCATTTGAACCTAACCTAATCTAAATGATTTTCACTTTATTTTATCTTTTAGTTAGTACATTGTAATTATCCCTTTTTGGACCCCCTTGAGTCTAAGGAAACCCAACTATGTATTTTTCTAGGAAATTTGATGCAATCAAAATCTTCTAAGTTTTGAGTTTGTTGCTTTAATTCAAAAACTACTTAATGTGAAGTTTTTATAAACCTCTTTCAATTTTTAAGACACTGTGCGGTATTTAAGGTCTGGAAAACAACAATATTCACACGATAATTCAGTCCTGTCTGCTGCTGCCCCGTAAACGGAAGCTGAAATAACGCAAACAATAAAACAATAAAATGTAATAACCTACAAACACCAGGCTGAAAAGTGTAGTGAAAAAATGTTATTTTCATTGGCAGCACCATTCTCGAGAATAGGGTAACATAAAATCTACCTGAACTACACACACAGATTATCACAATAACTACAAGTAATTTGTCAGTCCACAGCACATTATAACATTTCCCGCTTCTGTTCAAGACCATATCTGAAAATCAACAAAATGTTTGGAAATTATAGGAAATGAATTCAAAAGTCAGCAATCAAGTTGAAATAGCTGTGCTTAGGAAAGTGGGGTAGTGCAAGAAAATGGTAGAAAACAAGTAGAAACAGCCTAATTTAGTATTATTAAAAAAAGTTGAAAGTGCAGCGACATTTGGTTGATGCCCGTGATTAAGTGAACGTAACTTCTGAAATGATCAGCCAGTTTAATTTGACTAAAAATGCAGCCAAAAATATGAAGGGTGTTTTTTTTTTTATTTCTTTAGAAAGTATTTACGACTATAGTCTATGAGCTCAAGGCCAAGAATAATATTTTTTTATGAAAAAAATACTATAAAACTATAACAAGTAAGGAAGTCTAAGTTCGGGTGAAACGAAACATTTAATACCCAGCGGTAGTTTTCGGAACGGGATTATAATGATATAGCCCTTAGGAGGATTTACCCACCAATTTATACTATTTTAGCTTTTTATCTTACCGAATTATGTATGTCAATTTATGTGATTTTCGATATCGAAAGTGGGCGTGGTCGGGGAGGTATACTCCTTGCACTGCTAGTATACCGTGTGCCAAATATCATGATTCTACCGTAATCAGTTTAAAATTTATGACCAGTCGAATTTTCAAAAATGCCCCCCCCCCCTGTCACCACCCACTTTTAAAAGTTTATCAAAAAATCTTAATAGAATGAGTAGGGGGTTCATCCTATCAAATTATATCATTTTGGCCATTTCCGTTACCGAATTATGTCAATTTATGTGATTTTCGAAAGTGAGCGTTGTTGGAGGGCGATTTTATCCAATTTCATCAGGTATACTCACAACGATAATAGATATAATAGGCTGCTTTGTGCAAAATTTCATCGTTTTACCGTAATCAGTTTAAAAGTTACGACTAGTCGAATTTTTAAAAATGCCTCCCTTAAAAGTGGGCTGTGCCACGCCCACTAAAAAAAAATTATCACAAAGTCATAATAGAATGACCAGGGGGGTTATATAATTTTAGATATTTCAGCTACCGATATATGAAAATTGATAAGATTTTCGAAATTTTCGATATCGAAAATGGGGTCGTGGTTATCATCCGTTCTCGCCCATTTTCAATAGCAACTTACCTTTGCCAGAAAGTAACCTGTATACAAAATTTCATGCAAATATCTCAATTTTTACTGAAGTTATCGTGTAAACGGACGGACGGACAGACGGACAGACATGTCTTAATGAATTCTTCTTTTCAACCTAAGAACTTTCATATATGGAATTCTATATCTATCTCGATTATTTGGGCCGTTACGTAGTACCGTTATGTGGAAAAAAATTATAATACCCCTGTACTAGTTCTAGTACGCTGGGTTTAAAAATTGTACATAGAAAAATATCCAAGAAATATGCAAGAAATATCCAAAATATTATTATTAAATGTTATTAAGCATTGCAGATTTGCAAAAAATTTGTGAAATAGGCAAAAAATATTCTGATAGGTATGTAAAAAAATGAAATTTATAAGGGTATATCTGTTTAATGTTCGATGCAATGCGTTTCTGCCTTGGTCCGAGATCTTTAGAGCGTCAAAAAAATGTACAATTTCATAGAATTCCGATATTTAATAATAACGCTCAGAAATTTCCAATACATCAGTTTAGATGTATCGACCACTCCACCCTTCCTTTCAAATTAGGTCTAAATAAGAAAAAGGCCTTCAGAGATTTAAAAAAAAATCAGAACCTGAAGGCGTGCCTTGCACTTTATTTTAATTCCTAATCATAAAGGAATGACCTATCGGCTTAGAGTGCTCCCTTCATTGAACTGCTCAAATGTTATTATATACTTAGAATGGGATAAGCCACAAGGCGCCAAAAGTTAGGAATAAGATACCTAATTACATAGTGATTTCCAATTTAAGCGGAACCTTTGTCATTACGTAATTACTCAAATTAATTAAATTGCAAAGTAACTATGTAATGCATAACCTGTAGGTTACCAATTGCATTACACAAGAACTAAAATACGAACATTTAGCCAATACAATGTTTTTTTCATCTAATTTTTTTTGCACTATAACATAAGTACATATGTAAACACATATGTATTCCTTAATATCTGTATGTTTTTAATTTTGCTCTTTTCTTTGTCCTTTACCACACTATTTGACTTTGCCAACTGCCACAAGCAATCAATTGTTGCACTACTTTTGGATGGCACCAGTGTGCCACACCTACCCAGACAGCGCAACTAATGCTGAAATTGTGCACAAGTGCAGAGAAAATAAGTAAGGAAATATAATATCGGTTAATACCGAACATAAAACACTGAGTTGTAAGTCTAGGAAAGGCAATGCTTTGCAGGTTTAGGGATAGGGATAATGATAGATAATCAGTAAAACAGCAAATTTGTTCAGATGTAGCAAATAAAGAAAAACAAGTAAGGAGGTCTAAGTTCGGTTAAACTGAACATTAAATACCCAGCGGTAGTTTTCATATGATTTTCGAAATATTCCATTTCGGTAGTGGGCGTGGTTGGGAAGCGATTTTGTCCAATCACAATAATGCTAGTATACCTTGTACCAAATTTCATCGTTCTACTGTAATCAGTTTAAAAGTTATGACCCGTGAAATTTTCAAAAATGCCTCCCTTAAAAGTGGGCGGTGCCACGCCTACTTTAAAAAATTTATGAAAAAATCACAAGAGAATAAGAAGAGGGATTCACCTATAAAATTATATCATTTTAGCTATTTCACCTACCGAGATATGTCAATTTATGTGATTTTCGAAATTTTCGATCACCGATTTAGCCCATTTTGAATAGCAACCAATCTTGGCCAGAAAGTAAACCGTATTTAAAACTTCATGCAATTATCTCAATTATTACTCAAGTTATCGTGTACACGAACGAACGGACGGACGGACATGCCTTAATGAACTTTTTTTCGAACCTAAGACTTTTCATATATGGACCTTTGTATCTATCTCGATTATTTTGTGCCGTTACGTAGTACCGTTATGTGGACAAAATTATAATACCCTTGTACTAGTACTAGTACGCTGGGTATAATAAGTAAGGAAATATAAGATAGAGATAATGAGATAATAAGTAAAACAGCAAATGTTTTCAGATGGAGCAAAAAGAGAAAAAACTTAGCAAACATAAAAACTTTCGTCTTATATATAATGAACCTCAATATAATACGAAAAGTATTATAATAATTGACTGAATTGTTGTAGAACGCAACAACCAAACTACGTAATACAACTTCTACACTTGGAGTTGTGTCAAAATATCCAAATAATTTGAGTGAAGATAAAATTAAAGAGTCAAAGCAAAAAGCGAAAAAAAATCGAACTTTGTCTAACAAACTGTTGTGTTAGAAGGCATCAAATGGCGGCATTGGGAAAAACATGCTCATTGCGCAGTGCTAACATGTGTCATGATGAAAGTCCTTTTACTTATCTACAAAAAAAAAAAAATAGAAAAAAACCAAATGACTGCATGTCATGTCTAATTGACAGACTTTCTCAAAGGATCACATGTGAACATGCCACAATGTTAGTATCCAAGAAAAAAGGGGTTTGCGTTAGCAGTGGTGAAGGAACTTAGGTTAGAAACAAACGGTCACTTAAAGGCACTCAAGCAGCGCGCACTTTTGCTCGTGATCATAAAAATTCGACTTAATGAACGTGTTGCCCAGCATTGTCGCCAACACCAAAGCCACAAGTGATCATGCAACATGCCACATTTTTCAATTCAAAATATAAGTGTGACTGTGTGTATTCAGTAAGTAAGCGAGTGACTGATGTTCACCTCAACAGCTGCACAGCTGTTGTTAGATATATCTCTTGTCGACGCTCATTGTCGGTAGTTCAAGATTAGATAGATAGAAAACAAAAAGGAAACACGTCGTACCGAAAATTGCCCACTTGATTGACGCCAGCCGGCTGATCTCTAAGGTGCATGAATGCAATGCGGATGCTAGTGAGACACAAACTGTGGCACAGTCTTAAGCGGTCCACAACAAACAAAGTGTCCACGACTACATAATTTAATGCTCCATTAAAGGTTCACATTATGATAACAGCGGCAAGTGCTGAAATAGTTGTAGTTGCATATGAAATGCAGTAGTCTAGAAAGAAGAAGATAACAAAAACACTTTACCGCTAGCATAACTCTTGAAGTGTTGCCGCAACAACTGCCGCCTTGAAGGTCGAAATGATCTTGCAAATAGTAGTTGCAACAGTCGGTGTACAATTGCTTGAAGAAACAATGCTCTAACACTTAAGGCAGAGCTATTCACGCTACGGATCATGCATTTTAAGCGGTTATTAAAATAAATTAAACTGTTATAAACTAAATTAAATTAAATTAAAACACATAGTGCAAATTAAGTTAAAGTACCTGGGTGACCGATCTTGCTCGGTGCTATCAATTTAGAGAAAACTTTATTTACCCAAAATGATCCCAAAATTACCCAAAAATAATCCCAAATAAATAATGAGGACCACATGCGATCCTGGATGATGTTTGTACGACCTGGGTATCAAATATATGGTGCTTTAGAGGATTTAGGGTCTCAAGCTGAATATCTCTAAAAGGGTTCCTGCAAATTTGTAAGGTGATATAGGATATCACTACTATACTAACGGAAAAATATGAGTTATGGGAAAAGGGGGCATGAAACCTCCAATACATACTTAATGAGGTAAGGACTTGAAAATTGGTATGGATCTAAACAATATCAATACGTTTCTCACAGAAAAAAGTGTGTAAATTGTGTGTGATTTGAACAGCCCTGCCTTAAAATACGAATCGCGGTCATTACCTAGAAAATTTCAAATCATCACTCACGATAGCGACTAGAATATACGCACAGAAGCCGGGTTGCTTTTATATCAATGCATTCCTGGCGGAAAATTTATTTGTTTCCCTCAAAAAGGATGCACTTAGAAAATGTTAAAGTAACGCATTTGTAGGCGGCATTAGGGAAATGAGGCGCGTTCAACACGCATTAATTATGAACTCTTAAGAAAAGATAGTTAAGTTGATAAGGGAAAATTAAAAAAGAAATGTGTCTTAAAATAAAAGGGGAAAAAACGTAAGTGTTGAATAAATATTGTTTTTAGTTCTAACAAAAAAAACTAATTTTCATAATTGTGAGAAAATGCCCTCTAATGTGCTTCCTGTTTCACTTTGCTCGATATACAATTTTTTTGGTATTTTTTCTCCCCTCTCTCAAGTAATTTCAATTACTGCGGTTGAGCATTTGAATTTTTTAAATAACATACAAACCAGTGTAGCGCGGAACTACTTTACCCACATATAACTGGTTTTACCTGCGTAAAATCAGCCTTACTTCCTTCGGGGCTTTAAATACTGTCCTTCTTCAGTGAAGGCTATCAATCAAGGTCAAGGTCTGAGGGTTTACATTTTTTTGAAATCTGACAATTTCATATGCGCATCCTTTGTATAATGATGCCAGCGGTTTGTTTGGAAAAAAGACCGTTCACTGAAATTAGATTGAAATTTATACTAGTTGTGAGGTATTTTCAACTAGTTCATTTGACTGCAGGGTAACAAACATTCATACATGCATATAAACATTTTATGTAAATGTAGGACTGGGCATGTGAATAAATTTCTAGTGACTACATGCCTTTCATTGTCTCTTTGTTCAACATTTACTATGACCTATGTCATTGTTAATTTTTGGCTCATTGAGATTAAGTGTTAATTGCATTATGCACAAAATTTGACCGCAAGAGTTGTTCTTATGTCATATATAATATCATATTAATATATGTGCCCCGCAGTGAAAGAACTCAACCCATCTGGGCAATTGACTTCACACAATTTTTATATATTGCCCAGATCTTGGTGCTACCATCAGATAAAGATACATTTGAAGGCACTGTAGACTAAAGAAAAAGCATGTCGCTAGTTATGGATTGATGTGTCTGGTAGTAGGCAGAAAATGCTACAGATAAACTAAAAAAAAAAAAACTAATGGCGGAGATATACCAACAGGTTATCATAACCTCTAACGAGATTTTTAGCCGAGCTTCTCTTTCCAACTTGTGATGTGTTGCTTTTGAGTTTTTCCTACAAGTTGGCGGGACCTACAGGTTTTTGCCGACTCCGAACGACACTTGCAAAGCAAATGAATTTTTTGCTGAAAAGCTTCTCATGGCAGAAATACACCCGGAGAGTTTGCCAAACTACTGCCGAGGGGCGACCCGTTTAGAAAAATTGTTTTTCTAAATAATTTTTGATGTTACTTTTGCCGGGCATCGAACCGCCACGACTTGGTGTAGAAGGCCTAACACATAACCGCTGCACCACGGCGGCCGCCAAAGATAAACTAAGCCATTCCTAAAAATCACAAATGGGATAAGATTTTGGGATGGTCCAAAACTTGATTGAAGTATGCAGGATATCTCTTTTTGTCACGGTGGTTACTGTAGCTAACCACCTTTTCTAGCTTCCGTAAAACTTTTTTTATGTACCGTTTAACGTAAACTTTTTAACTGTTACCCTTTTTTAAGTACATGTAATAAAAATGTAACAATTCTATGTCTGATATTCAAGGAAAACTTATAGAAAGGGTAATTTTTAAGCCAATAGAATCCAAATCAAAAGTTTTTAGAACTTTATTTCTATCGGTCCGTGTGTTTGTGCGCGTATAATTCAAGAACTGCGTAATGGAACTGAATGCATTTTTTGCTATTACATTACCAGACATCTAACTTAAGATTTAAGGTATCCCATATTTCGATAATTCTTCGTGTTCGACTAATATGAAGACCTCGATTATTAAACTTACCACCTCATATCTCAAAAACTATGTGAGCTATGTTTGTGAACTTTTTCCCCTTAATTTATATGTCTAAACCAATCCAAAAATACAACTTTTTCAATTATAAAGTCAAATATATGAAAGCGTGACGGAAAGAGATATAAAGGAACCTCGTCATGGAGAAAAGTTGGACAGTTTTAATTTACCAATGACCTACTCGGGACGACGGATGTTGGCGCTCATTACACCGCAACACGAAGGAAAGAAGAGCGAATGAAATGTCACTTTTTCGGATCTGAATTAGACTTACACTTAAAGAGGATGGGTGCTAACAGTAGACACACATTAGTCAAAAAGAGAAGAAAACAAGTTAGGTTAGGTTAGGTTCAAGTGGCTGCCGCAGAGGCACACCTAGGCCAGTATTAAAAGGCCCGTGGTGATACCACCAACACTAGGAAAGTCAGTTCCGGGACCCTGCCATATGGAAAATCCCGGTATTAATGGAATTCTCAACATAGCAGAATCCCGGGACTGACGTTCCTATACCGACACCGTTACTCCTCCTCGAACCATTTAGATGACTTGATGAAGGCCATCAGGTCCTTTATGTCCAGCTCCCTGACCTGGCGTAGGCTAACCAGGAAGGGAACTCCCAAAAAGAGCATTCTCGCGCCACTTAAAGCCGGGCAGTTGCAGATGAGGTGTTCCACCGTTTCCTCCTCCTCATCATCCTTACAACTCCTACAGCATCGTCGGTAGGGCACACCTAGTCTTTCTGCGTGCCGAAAACAAGTTAGTCTAATGCATATTTTCTTATTTTCCTCCAAATTGTATACTCTGCGCAAAAAACGATTGATATCACATCACCATTAGATGTAACTTCCGATGTGACATCAACGATGTCACATGAACGGCTGATATCACATGAATAGCTGATGTCACACCAACGACCGACGTAGGAAGGAATGTTGTTGCATCGAAAATAAATATAAATCGACCACCGAATGTCGCATCATCTGCATACAAAAAAAAAACCGCGCACCATCTGATGTCACATCAATGAATGATATCACAAGAACAATTAAGTCGTATCAACAGTATGCTCTAGGCAAGAGCTTCCTTTATAGCCCAAACAAAATCGCAGAGCGAAAACGTGCAGAATGTTACTTACTCAAGGTTCATTCAAATCATTCTTTATCTTTTCAATAAATTCAGAAGCGTGATTGCATTCATGCAAAACAAAAAATTTCATTTGTAAGAAAGGTAGGTAAGTTTGTTTTAAGCTCAATATCATGCAAACTACAATGTACGAATAAATTATTTACCATACTGAAAATTTTTTAATACTAAACTAGATTATTGCTCAAAAGTCATGTAACGAAATTGCTTATTTGTTTTTTGACTAATAAAACTTACCCAGCAGTAAACTTTAATGTTTACCTGTAACAGAAAATCACAACAACAAGAAGTTTACCAAGAATAATATTACCAGTCGAATAAGAGCAACAAAACAAAAATGACAACAAAATGTCAAATGAATATGGAAAACGGAAACGATTTATTATTCGATTTGTTAGCGTGTCCTAGTTGTGATTCAAGCTTACAAACAGTTTTATTATCCTTCTAGATATGCACAACAATTTGAGTTGTTTCGTGTTTATAGTACCTATCAGAAAGTTTTGCTTTTGCTACTGCTACTTTTATTGCTAATATTGTTTATTATTGTTTTATTTGTTGATATTTTTGCATATTCGCGCTTTTGTTGTTGTTGGGTTGTATTACCTTAGTTCTACGACTAGCGCTATTGTACCTGTGACGGCGAATCAGTCAATATGTACGATT
The DNA here is from genome assembly GCA_964058755.1 of Campiglossa producta. NCBI lineage: Eukaryota > Metazoa > Arthropoda > Insecta > Diptera > Tephritidae > Campiglossa > Campiglossa producta. Next base: position 81,099,095 of record CAXKVI010000005.1, read on the forward strand.
ACCTACGCCTTATTTGCACCTAGTAGTTATAACACTATGCGACATAAGCAAAGTGCCTTTGGTACAGTCAATACCTTTCATAAGGGGGCTTATGCGCCAAGTTTCATGAAGATATCTTGCTTTTGAGCTGAAGTTAAAATTTTGTATATATTTTATATATATGGGAGGTACTCCCAGGTGTTCTGCGATTTCAATCATTTTTAGAATATTTCTTAACTAGTTCACATATGACATGCGTGAAAAATTTCAATTACCAAAAAAAAAATATGGAACCGACCACTGAGCCACACGTTGGGCAGGGTCGCATCAAGATATACATAGCTCTTGGTCGGAGAAATCCCAACATTCCACGACGCAGACGTGACTGTTGTAGGCATGTAAACGACAAAAACAATCCATCCAGCGATCTTTGGTCAGTGGAAATACAACTTTATATTCCTCTCTAAGAATGGAAGTTGGTCAAACTTTTAAGAAATTAAGGAAGCTTTTCAGTTCTCAGCAGAAATCTGAATAATGGATAACTTGGCCCCGGTGTATATGTCGTCTCTGTAGAAAGATCTCCGCTGCTTATGTGGCACAGTGTTATATATCCAGCCGAGTGCGTTGGCATGAGCTACAGAAAGGTGCTGATGTGAAAGGCTTGGTCTTCGTTAGTTAGTTTCTTTGCACAGTATTGAGTCTAGCAACTTTTTATAGCTTAAAAATTTATTTGTCATAACTTTTTTGTTGACACGAGCAGCGCTGTACGATAAAACCAAAAGACAAAAATTGCCGCAAGAAAAAAAGCCAACAAAATCAATAGCGGCTAGGAAAACATAACCATAAGGAAACAGGAATAAAATCACAAATGTCATAAAAATTTCATGCTTGAATTATTTGCAAATTGATTTTCATAGCCTTTCATTGAATTTGCAGTAGTTCGTCGGTTGGTGTGAAGCCAGTCGTCGAAGAAAGAAAAGGGTTTTTATAGCCCGGGGCAAAAGCAGTACAATCTGTGTAGCAGGTGCATATGCCAGAGACAAGCAGGCAGCGTTGGCGGTGCTGGCCAGTTAAGTAAACAGTAAACTAACAAGTCATAGTGAGGTAGTTACTGCCTTTATCATACGGTTCAATGGCTTTCGACAAACAAACGATTCGTATCTGAGGTAGGGTTAGTGGGCTTGGGGTTGTGGTTGCAGGTCGCAGGTTGCATGAGCTAGATACACCTATAACAAGTGGCATATATCACGCGCGCTTAAGAATAACATTTTTATTACGAAAAGCTAAGGTTACCTCTACCTCTACCACTCAATTCCCTCACTACACAACTTTTTAATGTTCTGCATTCAGCGCTTGATTTGAAGTAGCTTAACAAGCTTTACATTTACATTGTTCTACCACAAAGGTACCTGCCACCGTTTGCCACCGTCATACAAATGGTAATCAGCAGAGAGTTGGATTGGCGTGATTGGACGTGGAAGGTTTTAGGTCAGCGGTAGCCAACATTTGATTTGGGCACTTGTGTGAGGAAGGATTTTTTCGCTCGTCGGCAACAATGCAAAACCAAATTGCTATGTATATCGACCAATATATCGTGAATGGGTGAAGCAATTTGGATCATATTTGGCATCCTATATGTAGATGATGGTGGAGTGAAAACATATAAAGATTTTTTTTTTGTAACGGCATAGCAATGAAAAGTTGCCTGTATACGAGTTAACAAAAGTCACAAAATATAATGGTGATGACGTTTGAGGTTTCCTTATTTCGGCTCCAAAAACATGGCTTCCTTAAGTAAAATTTTCCTTAATTTAAAGACTTTTTTTCTTTAAATTGAGGAAAAAAGTTTTTAAATTAAGGAAGCATTACCTTTGGGGCCAAATAAGGGAAATTTTTCTTTGAAATGGGGAAACTCTTTTTTGAGTGTAGTATTCCAGCCTCAAATATTGGCATGTTTTTTAGGTTTCCCGATTTTGGTTTGAAAATTTGCAAAAAATGCTAATAGCCATGTATTTTCTGCCAACAAATGAAGATATTTGCAGACAGGGTTGCATATATGTAGATAGTATGCTTCATTCTAAGACTTTCAAATCTGGAATTGACAACTGAAGCGATTTACAGGGTTTCCACTTATCTTAACATTTTTTAAGCTTTAAAAAGGCATGCCAATATGGGTATCAAATGAAATTTATTTTCTGTCGTATACCAACGGCGATACTTGATTCATTCCTTCGTATATCGACCACTTTGGCGACTTCAAACTACTTGTTCTTTGTGCACAAATATACCTACATATATATAAATATATATTTGTGGTGTTGGCTACCCCTGCTTAAGCTAATAAAAATTGTAAGCATTTCGGTGGCTGCCTTATTTTGCTTTAAATTTCGCTTTGGTGGCAATTCGACAACTCGGTTGCCAAAACATTTTTTATTTAAAACTTTACGGCAACTTAACGGTTATACTCTAAATGTTGCATGTCACTTACATTCATGCAGATATGTAATACCTCCATGTGTTTGTGCACATAGTGAACTTTGCATTTTCTTGTAACATTGTTGCAATGCATAATAAAATTGTTTCTTTTATACGCTGCCACTATGTCCGATTTTTTCTAGATATATATATATATATATATATAGGGAAGGCACATGTTCATGTGTAAAGCAAGAAAGGGCTAATCAAAATTTTACTTAATAATTATTATTGTAGACACATGGAATCATTCATAGTAGTATTTACTCTTCATTTTTAGTGCTGATACATTTTGTAACTTCCCACTATGAACGACAATTTTAGGTTTGTTGGTGTTCCCTTTTCTTTAACAAACGATATATATTATGCTTGAACTCTTTTCAGCAACGATTTTCTTGGCTATGCACCAGTAATTTTCATATGATATATCTAAACTTTGTAAATTCCTAAATACTTACCCCCTCTATCTTCCCTAATACCGTATGAGACTGTGTCCATCATTCAAACTCATTTACTGTTCACCAAATACCTACTATGTAAATGTTTATTTATACACTCCAAATGTCACAACGTCATATGACATGGCCATAATTGATCGACACTCAACTGTTTCCAGCAGTGTTTCTGTTGGCTCGTCTCATTATCAAATTCATCATCATCGCCATTGCCATCACCGACATCATTTATTCTATTGTCCTGCCTCAAGTCCAGCCATGTTCGCACGTTGCATTGTGGTAATAACCGAAAATGTTAATTTTAATAATTAAGTCAATGTCACTTAACACACTGAATGCTGGCAACGACGGGGGAGCGTAGACAAATTGCTTGTGGAGTGAGTTAATTGCGCTTATCTAGCAGACCAAAGTGTCAACGGACAATTCCTGCTGGGAGTGAGTGAGTGGGAAGTAATTAAATGTTGTTATTATTGGTCTTGTCTAACATATTTAAATATAGTAGGTAATATTGCATAATTTCTTGAACTGACTGTGATGTTTTGAGAGTTATTTGAACTCTTTCTATATTCGGCAAACTCAGATCGTGTAAGTAAATCGTGATGTTGCTTTTATTTTAATTATTTATGAAAGAAAAGAAAAGTTCAAGAAAAATGTGTAGTGGTCATGGTATGGTAAGAGTATGGGCCGCTTGGGAACTAGTCTGTGATCATCTCTACACAGAAAAAGTGACACTAGTATAATCAAAGTTCACGTACTGTTGTCTTTAAGTTTACCAAATTCTGTTAAATTGACCAAAGTTTGGTTATTTAAACGGAGTTTTTTGTTGAAGTAACTGCATTCAAATGTTGATTGAACAAACATAGATCTAAAAAATTTTAATAAAAAAAAAAAATTGGTAAAACTAACAGAATATTGGTTGATCAAACTAAATTTTGTGTTAAAACAACAACTTCCTCTAGTTAATTCAACAACGAAGGAACTGCCATTTTGAATTTAAGTATTGCATCATCAAATTAAATTCTGTAGAACTGATAGAGCTTTTGTTGATCCAAAAAAAATTTCGTGCTGAAACTCCAACAGTGAAGGAACTGTCGTTTTAAACACAAGAAACTCCTGCAGTTGATCCAACAGCAAAGATACGAATGACGGTGGCATAGAACAAAGCTGTAATTAGACGCCGGCAAGCATGAGTACATGATGGCATCATGGTAGACATCTCCGACCAGCAGTCAAATAGTGTGAGCTCGCTGTTCGGTGAAGGCAATGTGAGAAATTGTGCTCTCATTTAGAACAACGCCGTATTTAAACGCTGGCAAGCACAAGTAAACGATGATATGATGATAGACACCTGGATTGAGCGTTGAAGTCTATATAAGAGCTCTAAAAAATATATTTTATTTTATTTGATTATTTTACTTTGACTTCTTTTGGTGTAAAAATTTTCTGTTAAAACAACAGTTATAAAGCATGATTTACACGGTTTTCTGGTCGATTTTTGTCGTTCAAATACAAGGTGTGAATCGATCGAATGGCTATTTACAAGGTGGAACGATAAAAATCGACTAGAAAAATCGAACCGTGTAAATCAGCCTTAACAGGATAAGAATTGACAGTGATTTTAGTTGAATCAACCCTAAGCCAAAGCTACGTTGGGGCTCTGATACTATTTAGTGCATCCCACAACATGCATGCTTCGTTTCAAGTAGGTGCCTCTGGAAGTTTTTCCCTCATTCAATTATTATGAGTTTTTAAAAAAGTTCTTCACGGGTTTATCACACATCTCAATTAAATTCAAAGATTGAGATTACTTAACGTTTTTTAATTTCTCAATATTTTCTTCTGACCATCTGTCATAACTTGGAAGATACCACCAAACTCATCTCAGATAGTGTTTCTCATATTATGCGCCGCGCCTGCGCCTACAACCGTATCCTTAACGCTGCTGTTGCAAACTTTTGCAAGTAGTTTGCGTCGTATTTCGCGTCTCATTGCAACCTTTTTTTTTTAAATAGACATTGCAAAATGAGAAACACATTAATTTATATTGCAGCAACGAAGCAATTTGCAACATCTGTTGCGGCAAAAAACTAAAAATAAGCTAAGATATGAAAAAAAAACTAAATAAAATTATTGAAACGTGAATAAGCACAAAATAAAGGCGAAAAGATTGAGATGATACAGTAAACAAAAAATATACCACGCGGGTTTTTCGCTTTTTTTTGGCAAAGTGGGGAAGCGTTGGCATCGTAAATCAGCACGTTGTGGCAACTTGTCATCGGCAAACTGCGTCGACGGATGCTTGGCAGTTTTGTTGCTGGTTATAATTTTGTTTTTGCTGTTAATGTTTGCAATTTTTGATGTTCATTTATGGCGCTACAATAAAAGCGAAATAAAGCAATTATGATTTTTGTGCAATGCATGCAACATTCTCAACGGATGTCTTTTATGTGAATGCTGTCGAAGAAGGGTTGTTGTTAATGCAGTAAAATGAAAGGAAATCCAAAGAAAGGTGTAGGGAGGATGAAAAATCTTAGCGCAATTAAGCTTTTAAAAATAGATGATATTATAGATAGATAAGGGGCTTCTTCTTCTTTTTAAAATCCAGCGTTAAAACAGTGTCTGGCTAGAAATACTACGGAGAATCAGTGTTGCCAACAGGTGCTAGCTAGGTCAACAACTGGTGGGTAAAGTAATATCTCCTCTAACAAATATTACACCTGTCATCACATGAGCCTTTCCGTCACTAAATTCAATTTCTTTCCGAAACCATTCTGATAAAGTCAATGAATGTAAAGCATTACCCCTTGCGTGCTATGTTTTTAGGATATGCCCAAGGTAAGCATACCGGTCGTAAGAGGCGACTAATATGCATATAGGAAAGAACGAGCTAACTCGATAGTTGATCTAAGGATATGAAGCCTCGCACTTCTCATTCCCACCTTCTCCTTCCTTACACAGAGAAAAATTAACGGGGAATGGATAAAAATTGATCGTGATTTTGGTTGAATCAACCCATATTTTGGTTGAGTCAACAGATATGTTGGTTGATATAACTATATTTTGGTTGATATGACCAAATCACGGTCAATTCTTATCCATCATCAGCCCAATTTTCTCTGTGTGTACTGATGAAGGGATGACATGTCCTAGAAGATTCCACTGGTCATACCAAATCGCTACCACGACAATCGAGCAGTACCGGAAGGGAATACCGTAGCGTAGCGGGTTCATATCCGGCCAAGGACTGTCAATTTCAGCATCACTCCCCAAAACCTTCAATGAGCGTTTTTGCTGCTAACAACAACAACAACGTACTAGCACTAGTACAAGGGTATTATAACGGCGCAAAATAATCGAGATACAGAGATATAGAGTTCCATATACATATGAAAGTTCTTAGGTTGAAAAAAAAGTTCATTAAGGCATGTCTGTCCGTCCGTCCGTCTGTCCGTGTACACGATAACTTGAGTAAAAATTGAGATATTTGCATGAAATTTGGTATACAGGTTACTTTATGGCCAAGGTAGGTTGCTATTGAATATGGGCGAAATCGGTGGTTATCATTCGATATCGAAAACTTCGAAAATCAGCTAAATTAACATAAAACGTTAACGAAAATAGCTAAAATTATATAATTTGGTAGGATGAATCCCCTAGTCATTCTATTATGATTTTTTGATAAATTTTTAAAAGTAGACGTGGCACCACCCACTTTTCAGGGAGGCATATCTGAAAATTTCACGGTAAAAGTTATTCAACTGATTACTATAGAGCGATGAAATTTGTTACAAGATATACCTGATGTAATTAGACGAAATCGCTTCCCAACCACGCCCACTTCCGAATTGGAAAATTTCGAAAATCATATGAAAACTACCGCTGGGTATTTAATGTTCGGTTTACCTGAACTTAGACTTCCTTAGTTGTCTTTATAAAACAATGTCTACCTCTTCATCTATCTGTACACGCTTTTTTTTGTTCTTTTTTTCGATTCCACTAATCCGAACTAGAAGTGTAGCTTAGGTGACTAAGTATCTATTCCTCAACTTGTTAAAATCCCCAGCGAAATAACTTGTGCGTTTAGTGATTATTAACATATTTGTTTTCTCATACAATCATATAATATTTTCACTAGGCGCCGCTGCTTGATGCAACACATCTATTCATTAATTGGATGAATTCACTTAGAAAGTTAGCAGGTAGAGTTAGCGAGTATCCGTTAGCAGTTGGTAAAAAAAATGGTTCCCAATCACTACTACCGCACAGACTCACTCATAAATTCGAATTGAGCTACAATTTTTGTTGTTTCTCAAGACTTATGTTGCTAATGGATTACCCGACTCATCGGTCAAGTTGCTAAATTTTCTTGCGGCACAAAAATTCTGCTTTGATGGAATTCTCAAAGTGATATGTGGCGTTTAGCTTTGTAGTGCAACATGTGGCGCATTCGCACAACTTCACTGAAGCAAAGCACACACACACGCACACATTGCACTCGTATTATCCCCAGGCTAGATACTTTATAACTCTGTCATACTTGGATAGTTAACGGTTTTCCGCTTCAATTTATTTAACGAACATTGGCTGCTGTGCTGTGCTGTTGTAGCAGCAGTAACCAAACAAGATGTTGCAGATTAGTTTACGCGTTTCTTACCACATATTTATGTTTATTTTTGTGCCAAATGCATTAATAGTGGCGAGTAGTTGTTCTTGTTGTTATTGTACGTTACTTAGATAACTGACTTGTCGATCTACTGCCAAATGACTCTAATGATGATGGCATTGACGATGACGATGATGTTGCGCATGCTGCAAATATGCAGCGTTTTAGTTGTTGTAATTGTTTTTGCGGTTTTAGCTGTTGTCGCAGCTGTTGTCACTGATTGGCGACTTAGTCGTAAATACATTTTGAGTTTTCCCGTTTACTAGTCGTTCATTGATATTCCACTGATAAATTGTGCAACTCGCTTTATTTAAGTTGCTCTTGCAAGTCTTGCGACATGCATCACTTGCATGGGCAACATGTTTTGTTAACTGATAACAGAATACAAAATTATTTAATCTCTAATCTTAGTGTACATAAGTCTAAATAAACATGTTTATTTCATATTATGCAAATGACATGATTGTCTCTATAATATGATTAAGGCAATGACCATTGAATTGAGTATCTATTGAAATATAGAAACGATTTTATACTTACCCTGCAGCGAAAGCAACTAGTTGAAAAGTACTTTTCAACTTCCTACGATTGACATTTCGTCAGATTTCGACCAGAACAATCCAGTCATCTACTAGTCATGATATACTAGAAATATACTAGTTGTAAAATAACAGTCCCATACTAGTTCAACCTAGACTAGTATAATTTCCATAAATGGATAAAAAGGACTAGTATGAAATATACTAGTTCCATACTAGTCCAAAAAGCATTGAACCTGGACTAGTTTATTTCAACCAGAAATTAATAGTCGCATTATTTTCATGACTTACACTTTACTTTATTATTGCCTTCATTTTCATGTTTATTCTTAAGAAAGTTGCGACTATTTGTATTTAGCCAAACGCGAAAAAGCACCTGTGAATTATAAGAGAAAAAAATATAAACGAAACGATTGAATTTGGTTTTTTGAATCTGGTATATTTAAACCAGAAAAATATAGTTATACTAGTATGGAATGGATATTTTCTGACTAGTATGAGTTAAGCCAGAAAATTCTAGCTGTATGCTAGTATGAAATGGATATTTCCTGACTAGTATGACTTCAGCTAGAGAGTTGTAGTTGTTTACTAGTGTGGAATGGATACTTCCTTACAAGTATGAGTTCTGCCCCAAAATTATAGTTGTATACTACACTGAAAAAAAATCGGCCGTCAAATTAACAGTAAAAAAAAAAAAAAAAAAAAAAAAAAAAAAACTAATGGCGGCGATATACCTACAGGTTATCATCATAACCTCTAACGAGATTTTTAGCCGAGCTTCTTTTTCCAACTTGTGGTGTGTTGCTTTTTGAGTTTTTCCTACAAGTTGGCGGGACCTACAGTTTTTTGCCGACTCCGAACGGCACTTGCAAAGCAAATGAATTTTTTGCTGAGAAGCTTCTCATGGCAGAAATACACCCGGAGAGTTTGCCAAACTACTGCCGAGGGGCGACCCCGTTTTAGAAAAATTCTTTTTCTAAATAATTTTTGATGTTACTTTTGCCGGGCATCGAACCGCCACGACTTGGTGTAGAAGGCCGAACACTTAACCGCTACACCACGGCGGCCGCCATTCAAATTAACAGTAAACCCTGTCATTTTTCGTCCAACAGTGGGTAATATCAATTTTGAAAGTGACCCCTATCATTCTTCGAATATACTGTCTTATTGACATGAATTACTGTAAATTTGAAAGTGGACTCATATCATTAATTGATATTCTTCAAAAATCACATGTTTTTACTGCCCATTTTACAGTAAATACTGTAATATTTACAGTATTTCCTTAATCGCTTTGAAAGTTGTTTTGATATGTTACTTTCAATGTGCACTTTCAACCTTTTTATTTCAGTGTAACTAGTATATTTCTCACTAGTTTGCCGTTTCGCTGCAGGGAAGTAACAAAGAGAAAATTGAGCTGGTGATGAATAAGAATTGACAGTGATTTGGTCATATCAACCAAAATATCTGTTGATTCCACCAAATATGGGTTGATTCAAACAAAATCACGGTCAATTCTTTTTTCAGCTCATTTTTCTCTATGTATCGTTGATTTTAATATCTCAGCCAGTTTCGGAGATATCTCTTAAAATGTGAGAGGAAATAGAGCAGGATAAGTACATGAGTTAAAATTGTTCGCCGGTCTACCTTTTGAAACGACTATGACGCACGTTTTATGGAATGGCGCTGATATGTCCGGTCCTGTAATGGACTGACTTTTGACGCGACGATGGCGGGGGTAAAAAAATCGAATGATTACATCTTGTGTAGTTTTCTTATAGATAAGCGCAGATTCGATTATGGATTTGTGGTAGCATAAAGGAGTGCTTCAGGGACGAAAATAGCGAAAGAAAGAAAGTCATGAATGTCTGATGGAACTCACACAATTCACTTGCCCTAACAAATCGCATATATCGCAACCTAAATCAAAAAATGTCATAACTCAAATTTTTTGTATAAAAAAATAAATACAGCCAGTACATTAAATACACTATTCATAAAAAATATTATAGGTTTATTAAGCTCTTATTATTGAAAATTTGAAAGAAAATGTCATTTTTAAAAATCTTTATAAACCAATTTTATTTTTTATGAATATGGGGGTATATGTTTTTCTTTTTACCTATTATTGTTATTTTTCAAAGAAGACAGTGATGCCAAGTTTTTAAAAATCAAATTAGTTTTTTTCGCTCCAGAAGCGTTTAACTGAAATTTGTTCCGATTTTGAGTTCTGTTTTTTTTTTATTATTTTTTTATTATTTAGTGTGCTATTAACACGTAAAAAAAAAACTTACGGCGGTGATATACCAACAGAGATGAATTTTCCCCGAGAAGCTATTCGCCGCAGAAATACACCCGAAGAGTTTTCCAAACCACTGCCGAGGGCAAACAACTTTTTTCTAAATAGTTTTGCTGTTACATTTACGGGGTTGCGATACCCGAGCAGGCCGAGCACACTACCGCGACAACACGGCAGCTGCCACCTCAAATATCTAAAGAGCAGCCGGGATCTCCTTAAACCTACCCGTCCCTCATTGGTTAAACATGGTTTACCATTCATACGTACACTAGGTATTTACTTGTTGCCCAAATGTTATTATTTCAAATTAGTGTAAGTGTAAATGAGCAATATAAATGAATATTTATGAGCGATACTTCATGCTTATTACTACCATTTATATTTTCCTTATTTTTATTAAGCTGACCAACTTCAACAGTTGCTGCCGTGATGCTCATCTTACGTAGTAAGAGCTGGAGACATGACACATTGTTGTCTGCACGAATTGTGGCTGACAAAGCTGAGGAAAATTTTTCGCAGCTTCAAGATTTCTTTACTTACTTCACATTCCTTTCATTTTAGCTTTTATTCGCTTAAAAATATTTTTATTTGGTTATTATGGCGTGTGAGTCCGGTGTTGACATAAAGTTGACACAAGTCGTGAGTTGTCACTTTGTGAGACATTTACCACTTTCGAAATGTAAAAAATGTTTCAGCTATGAAGTAGCGAGTTCATTTTAGAGTCTTATCTTTAGGTGCGAGATGTTGCGTTAAATATTACTTACGCACACTCAATCCTGTTGTTGTTAGTAGACCTTAATTAATGGTGCATGGCATTTTGTAGGTAAATAAATTTTATTTCAAAAAATTTCGTAAACAAGGGCTAATATACATGCATAAATATGCATGTACATTAGAGCGTACCAAGGAGAAAATAATCTCACTGAGATTTCACGAAACCCAAATTTTCTGCACCCTGGGTCCTCCCTACTTAGCGATAAGGAATTCCAAGTTACCGTCATCCCATCTTACCTAGACATACCTATATTAGGAAAGCTATAATCATAGACTCAAAGAAAGTGATATTTTGTTCTTAGGCACTGATTTTGCCTAATGAACAAATTTAAGGCCGCGGGTGCATTGGTAAACGGGAGAGTAATTGTGCTGCAGTGGTGTATCTCCGATTTATAAAAAAATGTATGGCGGTAATTTATCAACAGGTTATCATAACCTAAAGCGTCCCGTTTAGAAAAATTATTTTTCTAAATTATTTTTGATGTTGCTTTTCCCGGACATCGATTCCCGACTACTTGGCTTCGTATGCCGAAATAATAGATCACGTTCTCTTCTGATAGAGAGCTCGTAATAATGGACAATGTCGAAGGAAAACGACATGACCCTTTGATTATTCAGATAATATAAGATCAGATTTTTATTATTTTAGAGCATCGATATTGATATTCTCATTTGGACGTAGTTAGGTCGCGGTATATAGTTTTCATTTACCGGAACTGGATATTTTGGTGCTATCATCTCCAAAGCGTTTTGGAAATGAGAAAAAAATATCACCTACGAGGGGTTCCGCCCGTGCACGAGCGTGGCCTCTACCGATTTCTATAGAAAAGGTGGACATATCTTCAGGCACCACGTGTAAAACGCAAAGGTACTCTAACCCGTCGAATTTTGGTGGAAAAGCTATAACTAAGTTTTAATAGATCTGCTGTATATACGCCTTAATATTCCGGAAAGTATGTGTGGTATTTGAGGACGTTAACATTCTCTGTTCGCATGCCGTTACTCTTCTTTGAAAAAAGTTCATGTGGTTGAAGCTCCACACAAAAATATATATCGTCGTTCGCTTGCCAGAAGCATAAATGTGAAATTTTCCAGATTTGAGTTAATAGGCTCATGTGACTAATCTTTCGTTTCTCTACAATTCATGTACATAAATCCTGGGTTTCTCAAGTACAAGAAACCCCAGAAATTTGCAATGCCATTTGCATGAATGTGTGATTTAATCTCTGAAAATTGTGCCAGAATAACGAATGTGCTACACACTCATGTTTCTGGCGAAACGAAAATGTTAAAAACTTGGATTTCGAAATTTTAAACATTTTCGTTGACCCAGAAGTTGCACTGGACCGCAGACACCATGGCGTATACGTAACAATTTTGCTACACATTCGTGTTTCTGGCTCAACGAAAATTTTAAAAAATATAGAAATTCAATTTTTAAACATTTTCGTCGCACCAAAAATATGAATGTGCTACACCTTCATGGTTCTGGCACAACGAATATTTTAAAAAATTTACTTTGGTAATTTTAAAAGAGGACTTGAAGGAATATTAACCTTAAACTTATATGAGTGGAAATAGTATAATGAGAATATAACTTGCAAAATTATATTTATGTATGTCAAAAACAAAAAATTTAAAATTTTGCGGAGCAATAAACTTACAAATAGGATTTCCCAATATTTAAATTTGGCACATTCTTGCTTCTGGCAAGCGAGCGATGATAAGAAATACAAGAAAACGAGAGATTTCACACAATGCATCAACTTAGATATGATTGGTTAATATCTCATTACTATATACATACATAAATATTTGTTTGAATAGGAGGGTGGACTCATAGCTCATTTGTGGAGGAAAAGTTTTATCTTTTTTTTTAAAGTAAATATTGGTTTGGTTGCGCTTTATAAAAACCAAATTCCAAAAACTGACTCGTTTTATTCTCTTTAGGACTCTTGGCTGTCTTTCATGTGTAATCACTCTATTTTTCGTAGGTATTTACCTTGTTTTGTTGTAATCTTTTCTTTTACTTTGTGGTATTAACTTTATGAATTACGTTGCGACATACCTTACTAACAAATAGCGATAAGGTTTCAAACTTAAAGATGGTTGTTTTGTGGTTGCTGCCCCAACTGTCTACTTGCCAATTTCGTTGCTCCCACTCTTCTACACTTGCTTGTTCCCAGAAAGGAAAATGGTGTAACAAAGGAGGAGACGATATAAATGCAAACAAAAATGGTAATACGAACACCAATGCGTACTGCGGCACATTTGTCATTCTTAGCTTCGTTATCAGACGTCAAGCTGCCAGAATTATCATGAATACAATTTTAAATTGCCATGTCGATGGCTTCATTTTGTAGTGAAATTAAGAACTCATTAAGTGCTACCAAAGATGGTGCAGCAAGATGTGTTGGTTGGTAAATAAAAGGTTGTGCGGCAGGGGCGTACTCAGGTTAGGTATGTGTGGTGTAGGAGTTGTAACGAACGAAAAGCAGTATTTGTGAGAAAAATGCTTCTTGGAGAAAAATTCTGCCACAACATGATAATGCTTTAACATAGGGAGCGCTATTACCCTGCCGATCACAGGCTTAAGTCCACATTAAATCTCCTCTGTGGAACTACGCCAATGAGTGGGTTCCAGTTTATGGCTATGTAGCTTTGAGTTACTAAGTCTAGACATTTTTCAAAGTGATAGAGATTCATGATAGTCACCAGTTACTTCAGGACCCATATAGCTCTTCATTTGCTAAATATAGAGCTGTGCCCCAGTTCATCATCATCATTTATTAGCGCTTAACCGCCTAAGTGATTTGGTCGTTGCCTATAAAAGTACCCCAGTCATTCCTTTTTATCGATAACTGACGCCAATTGGAAACCCCAAGGGAGTTCAAGTCATCCTCTACTTGTTGTTTCCATCTCAGTAGAGGCCTCCCGTTTCCTCTGCTGCCAAATTCGGGCGACGATAGGAAAACCTTCGGTGTTGGAGCTTCTCTGTCCATTCGCATGACATGACCCAGCAGGCGGAGCTTTTGGGCTTTAGTTCGCTGGACTATGATCATATCTGCGTAAAGCTCGTTCAGCTCGTCGTTAAATCTCTTTTGATACTCACCGTTGGCATCACGGGAAGGACTATAGATCTTCCGGAAAACTTTTCTCTCAAATACTCTAAGGGCCATCTCATCTTCTCTTGACGTTGTCCATGAACCTGAGCCATACATCCGGACTGGTATGATAAGAGACTTATAGATCGTGATCTTTGTTTGTCGAGAGAGGACTTTACTTCTCAATTGCCTACTTAGTCCAAAGTACCACTTGTTGGCAAGGGTGATTCTTTGTTGGATTTCTAGACTGATATTATTTTCTGGGTTAATACTGGTTCCCAAATAAGCAAAGTCCCTCACGGTTTCAAATTTGTAACTATCAACAGTGACGTGGTTGCCAAGACGCAGGTGCACGGATTCTTTCTTTGATCACAGCAAATACTTCGTATTGTCCTCGTTGACCGCAGGACCCACTTTTTTCGCTTCCTTATCCAGTCCAGAGCTGCCTTCGCTAACGGCGCGGTTGTTAAGGCCAATGATATCAATATCATCGGCATACGCCAGCAATCGCACGCTCTTGTAATAGATTGTACCATTGCGGTTTAGCCCTGCTGGTCGAATTATCTTCTCCTGCATCAGGTTGAAGAAATCGCAGGAAAGTTAGTCGCCCTGTCTGAAGCCTAGTTTGGTTTCAAATGGCTCAGAGACGTCCTTTCCGATTCTAACGGAGCTGTTGGTATTGTTCAATGTCATTTGGCAAAGCCGTATAAGCTTTTCAGGGAAGTCGAATTCAGACATGGCGGCATACGGGCAATTCCATTTTGCGATGTCAAAAGCGGATTTGAACACGACAAAGAGATGGTGTGGTGTGGAAAAAACCTTATATGCGATATTAAAGAAGACTGGTTCCGCGGTAGTTGGTGCGGTTAGCGGTATCGCCTTCCTTGTGGATTGCGCAGAGCACCATATTCTGCATAAGAGCTGATGCATGCTTTTTACCAGCTCTTCGCCTCCGTGTTTGAACCACTCGGCGGGTAGTCCGTCTTTTCCAGGCGCTTTGTTGTTTTTGAGCCGGGATATAGCTATCCTCACTTCATCATAGTCAGGTCGTAGTGCGACTTTTCCATCGTCACTGATTTGGGTATCGGGTTCGATGTCTCCCTCGCAATTTAGCAGTAAGGAGAAGTGCTCCCTCCATAATTTAAGTACACTCTGTACGTCATTTACCAGGACGCAATATTTTTATGGAGAGTGAAATTTTAATAAAAAAAAAACAAAAAACTAATCTTTCCAAATTGTGGTGTGTTGCTTTTGAGTTTTCCTGCAAGTTGGCGGGACCTACAGTTTTTTGCCGACTCCGAACGGCCCTTGCAAAGCAAATAAATTTTTTGCTGAGAAGCTTCTCAAGGCAGAAATACACCCGAAGAGTTTGCCAAACTACTGCCGAGGGGCGACCCCGTTTAGAAAAATTCTTTTTCTAAATAATTTTTGATGTTACTTTTGTCGGGCATCGAACCGCCACGACTTGGTGTAGAAGGCCGAACACTTAACCGCTACACCACGGCGGCCGCCATATAATAGAAAATAAGAAATTGTGGTATGTCTAGCTTCTAGCAGATATCGAACCAAGCATTTGGATGTAAATCTTTTGTATATTCACTACTAACTCGGGATTGGCTGGAGCGATTTAGATCAAATTTATCATATAGATAGTTTCCTGCGTTCTAAGACTTTCTTCTTTGATGTCTTGGATTTCGGGCGATTTATAGGGTTGCCACCTATTTTTTATGATATAAGATATAATATCAGAAGTTAACTTCTATCACGTGGGCCTTTATATTGAATGCCAGTTAAATATCCCGTCCGTCCTACAAAAGGCGCCCAGTAGTGATTCGTTCACTGAGAGAGGACTAAATTTCCAATAATCTACTCAATCCGAAGTAGCATTTTTGGGGCAAAGGTTTCTCGCCATAACCTTTATAAAGTTGTTTGTAGTCAGAAATTTCTTCCCCACTTTACGATTTTGTAGATGTGATGTTCTATAATCACTGCAAAAATGCGATAGATGAATACTCTTTGGGGTATATTAAACCTCTGTTATTCCCCCCCGCAAGGTGGTAAACCTATGGGTATAGTTGAGTAGATATATTGTCCTGACATATCTAAGAAGAGCAGAAACCAAAAGAATATAGAATAGTAAGAGGCAAGTTAAATGAACTGTCTTATCACACCTTCCTCTACCCCATTTTTGCTCCTCCTCACCAACTTCTTTAGCAATCATTTTATGCCAAGCACAAATAATACGCACTTCGTGTGCAACTACAGCTCAAGCCACCAATGCATACGAAAATTATTTAATTTCTTCCTAATTTGACTGCTTTGGCCATTGCGCGGCATTGCTTTGTTAATTAGCAAAATATGCGACGCGATTAAATTGCTGCACCCAACTAAAATTGTTTTGTTTTGTTGCATTTACTCGTTTATTATATGCGCTCAAAGATTTGGCTCTCAGCGTGCACTAGCAATTGACAGCAAATTTCAATGCCATTGCTTGGCAATTAACGTAAGCGCACACTTGGCTGCCTCTTTTTATCGTGATCATGAGCAAAACATGCAAATATGTAAAAAAAAGCAACAAGTCGTTTGCATACTATCTATAGTGGTACTTCGGCTTGATAGCTGCTTCAACGCGAATCACTGCAGCCTTTAAGCGAAATGTCATTGTTAAGAGATAAACGCCAAGGCACGCATGCGTGCAAGTGAAATGATATGCGCGCTATGCAAATTGCTTGGACGCTTCGGCAGGTAAGCGCTTTAGCGCACGTTTAACATGCGAGCGACTGCTATCGCAATCACTCAAAAATATCAAAAGAATATACCTACAGTGGGAACGTACCCAAATGTACCCATAAACGATGACTTTAACTCTTGTTCATTTTGGCTTTTTGTGGCTCTGCTGCATTGGCCTAGTGGCCAAATAAGGTATTTTGAAAGAGAGTTCAAATCAGATGTCGGAAAGGCTGAAAGCCTCTTGTTCTAAGGTGTTCTCAAAGAAGGGGTTTCCGAGGAATTTCATTCTAAATATGCCGCTGGTATGATGGGAAGTACCAAAGCAGCTGCTTCAATTAGCGGGGCCTACAGATTTTTCGCAGACTCCGAATGACACCTGAAAAGCAAATGATTTTTTTTTGAAAAGCCTTTCATGGCAGAAATACATATTTTGGAAATATTTTAGCCACTGTTCAATGTGTATCACACAAAAACTGTTGCAAATATTATAGTACAGGTGTGGCTAGCACTGGATCAGAGCAAGGAAATCACACATTATTTGATAACAGGTAAAGTGTCAGCATTAATTTGATAGCAATTTGGACATTTCAATATGTGATTTGCATTTCACCGAAGGAATCAGTGCATACATACGAAGGTATAGATGCCTGGTTTCGCTATTCCATTGACAGCGTTGAAACTACAAAAGAGCATAATCGTAGCAAACATATGCCTAAATAGTAGTAAAAATCACAGTTCCCTAGTATATATTTGAAACACATACATACGTACCTTTACACTACTTTTTTCTCTGTGTTTCGAAGTTGGCACCACTATCCTATCTTTAAAATTTATGTTTTGCCAGAAACATGAATTTTTTGCAAAATTGTTACGTATACGCCATGGTGTCTCATGTTGAGTGCAAAACATTCATGTTTTTGGCAAAACAAAATTTTTTTAAAATTTCAAAATTTGGTTTTTAAACATTTTCGTTGCGCCAAAAGCATTAATGTGTTACACATATATTGATCTCTAAGTGGCTTATATGACATCTGCTGGACGGCAGACACACCAGAAGTTTTCTTTTCCGTCCCAATTTTAGATAATTTTCTCTGCGAATTTCACTCTCCGTAAAAACATTACGTCGCCGCCTAAGAAGTTAACTTCAAAAATTTATAAATTGCATAGTGTAATAAGTATGTATGTTAGGAGTCTAAGCTCAGAAAAAGGTACTAAATCTACTACGATTGGTATAAATGTATAACACCGCTTGCTGAGTAAATTCAGGCATTGATACCATTTAAACAGCAAATACTACCTAAAACGACTACATTTGTACATTCCAAGGCAGCTAGTAAGTAAGTGAGTTACTTGCAATTATCAATAGTTGCTGTCATTACAGAAATTCCCAGTAATGTAATTTACTAATTAAATTAGCATATGTCCTCATTGCAAGTCTGCACATTAATAAATGATAAGAGCAGTTGGTAGCAATCAAGCGTGGTTGTGCATCAGTAGAAGACTGGTATTAATTAGGCATTCGAGGAACTTAGTTTGTAATTTCTTTATGAAATGTGGCACGAAGCATCCATAAGTGATATTTGCTAATGTAAAAATTGTGCACTGACAACGCCGTCCATCTCTGGCTTGTCCACCTTATCGCAAATGACACGCAAAGCGTGCGTGAGGGAGATAATAATGTGAACGTGCAATGAGACAAGTGAACCGAAGATGCTTCATTATAACATGTTCATACGCAGTAAATCAGGTGAATTGAAAAAATAAATGCATTACGTGTAGTCTAAATGAGTTGTAATGTAAACCGAATTGAGGAAAGATTAATAATATATGTAGAAATAAACCTTGAACGGTAAGGGGAAAATATTAATTTCACACGACCTTATAGGATTTCCGCCTACCTAATAGGTCCAATGCATGAAAGTCCAGAATTTGTTCGAGTGAGTAAAAGTTTATCCAAAAAAACGAGTGTGAACAAATGCTGACCTGTAATGCAGGAGACCAATCTCAATTTGGAAGCATATTTTCACAGCTTTATTATTCTCTTTTTGGGATACTTTTCCTCCAAATGAGAATCTCGAGTTAGAGGATACACGGTAGTACCAGCTTTCGAAAATAGATTTTTAAAATATGGCGCATATTAACTCAAAATGAAGACATTATGGGACATTTTTGGACCATTTTAGAACTATTTTGAGGGCATTTTTAAACGTTTTAGGAACATTGTGGGGTAGGTAAGGGTTAGGTTCAAGTGGCTGCAGCAGAGGCCAGTTTTGAAGCGCCCGTTGTGATACCACCAACGCTAGGAAAGTCAGTCCCGGGACCCGGCCATAAAATCCCTGAGTTTTTGGGATTCTCCACATAGTAGAATCCCGGGAATGACACTCCTAAACACCGTTACTCCTCCTGCAACCACTTAGATGACTTAAGAAGGCCATCAAATTCTTTATGTCCAGCTCCGCGATCTGGCGTAGGCTATCCAGGAAGGGAACTCCAAAAAAGCGCCTTCTCGCGCCGCTTAAAGGCGGGCAGTTGCACATGAGGTGCTCCACCGTTTCTTCCTCCTCGTCATCTTTGCAACTCCTACAGCAACGTCTGTAAGGCACACCTAGCGCTCTTTATCCCGAACAATCTGCTTGGTCGGGCCCTGCCTCCCAAGTTTGTCTGCCCTACAATTTCCCTCAATGTCCCTATGTCCCGGGACCCATGTGAGGTTCACGCGGTTTGTTGGGTCATCTCTTGTAGAGATCGACGACAGCGTCAGTACAGAGTTGAACGAGTAAGACCGAAGGAAGTGTGTTGACCTATCCAAGCCCCGGCGTCCATGATTGCTGAGACTTCTGGGCTTTGTCATTTGTCTCATTTTAGGGTAAGTTTAGGATTATTTTGAGGCCATTTCACTATCACTTTAGGGCTAGTTTGGGAACATTTTCGAGTCCTGTTGTATGTATTTTAAATTGGTCACAATCTTTATTTGAGAATGGCCTTATAATGGACTCGACGAGAGAGTTCTTATTCAGAGCCAAGGCCACCTGCCTTCGATGCTGGAACCTGTGTAGACTGCAACCAGGCTTGTAGCTGCTGCCTTGTTGTTGTATCTTCGCAAGCGGGGACTTTGATCTGACTCTGGTGCCATCCTGCACTGGCGCAAGTAGGGCTAGCGGCAGGGAGTGCAGGATCCATATCGTAAGACTTCTCTAACCCTTAAGAGAGCGATTTCCCGTTTGGTACATAAAACATCGAAAACATCTTGCTTCAAGCATCCGCCAAAGTTTTAGGCACTATAGTAAATAATTTATTTACATAGTAAGAGTCGATTAGAAGCTACGACAGTACTGGTCAATATTTTTTGTTTCATGCTTTAAAATGTTAAATTAAACGTGACAAGGTATAAAGACAAAGCAATGAAAAATGAGACAAGCTAATGAAAATCAAATAAATATTCATACATTCACGCTTCAGTGACACACAGCCCCACAGCCATGAGCACATCCCAAAAGATGACGCCAACGCGAAGAACACTTTGACCAACACCACAATGTGCAACGTGCAGAATACAAAACCAACAAAGTTGCATGAGAGAGGAAAAAAGAAATTTTCTTTAACATTTGCTTAATTTGATTGTTGCTGCTTACTGGTCGGTCAGCAGCATCCGGCAGCACTCGTTGATGAACGGCAATGTGGCGCGACTGACCAAACAAACGGATGACGATAAAAGTAAACAATCAATAACAACAAAAAGAGGAAAACAACAGCAACAATGCGACGCTGATGAGGCAACAAATGTTGCAGACAAATGCGTAAAAGTATGACAAAAAAAATGTTTCAAAAAACAACAACAGCAATGCAAGAACATTTGTGAAAGCTGCTGCTGCTGCCGTTGCACACAAACAGCAAATTTGGCGCATTTCAAGCGCGGAGGCTGTTACGAACAACGGTTGTCTGCTAGCCACTGAATGTGAGAGTGAATTTCACTGAGGCCACCTTGCAACTACACCATGGGTCGGCAGATTTGTAAAAGCAGGTGTATAAGTGAGAACGCTTATACACGCGCTGTGATCGTCCGAACTATATTTTTAACATTCGCTGACCAAACAAGCGACACCCTCACGCGATGTGGTTTCGCCCCTGGCTCAGCGACGACTAAATCATTTGGTAAACAAAGAGCGCAACGTGTCTGTGTGATGAATCCAACTTGTTTGACTGATCTTAAGATATATGGGGCGCTGATGCTTGAACTACACATATGCAGTCCCCAACACATACAACGCACGACTCGCACCCAATAGCCTCCACAAATGAACCCGGCAAGCCAGCACCGTTGTCACAACTGCAACAAATCTTACAAATACAACATAATGTAGAGTGCTTTTGAGGTTGAAGCCGCAGAGCGGCATCGTCGTCGCTATGTCAATACTAATGCTGAACTACCATCATCTGCAACACCAATGCTACCACCACAAGAGCGCAACATTCAACATTTTCACTGCCAGTTGTTAATTCAATCATCACCTGTTGTCGTCATCGTCGCGACTATCGCACTTTTTTTGTTATTATTGCCGAACGTCTGGTGCCAGTAGTGGTCAGTTATGTTGCTACTGCATACTTACTCGCGGTGTCGCTGGCGCTGTATGTATAGTATGTTCGAATGCGACTCTTCCTCATTTCAGTCGGCCTTTGAAGTTCTTTTATACCCACATGTTGCAATGGTAGTGTAATGGTATAGTAATCACCACGTCATAAAGCTGGCTACTCACTCCCTAAGACATTTTTGAAGTTCATTTCTTAAGCGGCGATATGAAGTTTTGATTGAAATAGAATTCATGGGTGTTGCCACTTATGGCGGTTTACAGGGATGCCACCTTTTTTAAATATCGAGCTAGATATGCCAATATGGGTAACAAATGAAAGTTATTTTCGACCGTATTCCAAATAAGATAATTTCAAGCAGGGTTGCCACTTAGGGTTGCCACCTAACCGCAATTTATTTACTGGCTTGAACCTGATCATGCGCGACGCCCATTAAAAGGTATTTTATAAAGAAAATCCCCAGACAAAGCCAAATTCAAACTTTCAAATAAGAAGTAAGGAAGTCTAAGTTCGGGTGAACCGAACATTAAAAACCCAGCGGTAATTTTCAGAACGGGACAACAATGATATAGGCCCTAGGAGGATTTACCTAAAGTTTTTACTATCTTAGCTATTTACCTTACCGAATTATGTCAATTTATGTGATTTTCGAAATGTACCATATCGAAAGTGGGCGTGGTCGGAAAGCGATTTCGTCCGATTTCATCAGGTATGGTCCCCATTATGCTAGTATACCTTGTACCAATTTCATTGTTCCACCGTAATCAGTTTAAAAGTTGTGACCCGTGGGCGGTGCCACGTCCACTATAAAAAATTTATGGAAAAATCATAAGAGAACGACCAGGGGGATTCACCTATAAAATTATATCATTTTAGCCATTTCAGCAAAAAGGGGGCGTGGTTATCATCCGATTTCGTCCATTTTCAATAGCAACCTACCTTGGCCAGAAAGTAAACTGTATACCAAATTTCATGCAAATATCTCAATTTTTACTCAAGTTATCGTGTACACGGACAAACGGACAGACGGACGGACGGACAGGCGGACGGACATGCTTAATGGACTTGTCTTTTCAACCTAAGAACTTTCATATATGGAACTCTATATCTATCTCGATTATTTTGTGCCGTTACGTACTACCGTTATGTGATCAAAATAATATACGCTGGGTATAAAAATAACGTCAAATTTGGCTTTCAGGGCAAAACAAAAAAAAAAATCGTGACCGTTTTCTTTGGAGCTTTATTTAGCCCTTAAGTAAAAACACTCTATATTTAATTCTTAAACCCCAACAGCTGAGTATAAAATATTCGACTCTAACCCAGAGCAATTTCTTTACAACTTTTATTCTGTTTTGCTGTTTCTGTTTCTGAACATAGGTGTTTGTGCAACATGTGTTCTACCAACAACGATGCACAGTTGTGCCTGCAAATACAAAAACCATAGCAACAACTTGCCATACAACGACGCAGTACAAAAGTTAATGAAGGAAGTTCTTTAAGTACAATAATAAAAACAAGTCAAAACCAGAAAAAATACTTCAACAACGTAAAGTGTGAATTGTAAAAACAATCGTTGTTACTTTATTTCCACTATACTAATTTTGGTGTTGTTGCTTTTTTGTTGTCGCAATGATATGCAGTTGATTAGGCAACAAATAACGTTGACTGTCAAAACATAAATAGCTCCAGTAGTAACCTCTGCAGCGGCGACTGACGAGGAAGCGATGACAAATAAATCGACATACATACATAAATACAGGTAAATAAAAATCAGTTATAACAACAGTATCACAAAAAAAAAAAATCCCAGCAAAACAAGTTAGAACTGTGTTTAGCTCTTTAAGTCAACAGCCTCTTAGTAAATGTTGCTGTATTTGTAAACAGTGCTGACAACACTAAACCGTTATTGCAATCAGGTACTGATTTCTATTGTCGAAGCTTATTATGCGTTGTTTCGTTATCGTTCACCACCGAGTTGTAAAAAAAACATGCAGTTGAATATAGATATGCTGTTGTCAATAGGTATACGAGGAATGGAACTCGAACTAAATAATCAAACACCGATATCTAAATCAATACCGTTAGAACAGTTATGCTTTCCGATTCTAGCTCGCTGCAATTATAAGTGTCGTCAAAGTAGTAGGAATTCCCGGGTCCCCAATCAGTATTATCTTACCCTAATAAGTAAAGTAGGCACAGTCAGGTGCCTTAGTGTGGTTTTGTACGAAAATATAGCACTTGCTTGGCTAAATAAAAAAAAATCAGGGCAATCTACCAAATTCAAAACGAATATAAGCCAGCAAAAATTATACTTCATAAATGGTTCCTTTGCTACTTTGGATAGGCAAAAAGTATGTATGCGTGCTTCACCTTCTTAATATAGTAAAATAAAAGTTTGAAATATTGTCTATCGATTCCTAAAAAAATTCTTGTCCATATTTTCAGCCTTAATTCAAAGACGAAAAGTCACTTCAAATTTTCATAAAAGTGACATGACGTATACGTAAATTTTTTTTAAGTTAGTTAAAAAATAACAGTGTTACAAAAAAATGTGAATATACTTTCATGAAAATCTAATTTTCAACCGATTTCAAAATTCTCAACGGTTTTGGATAGCAAAATGCTGGCACTTTCGAAATATATACAGTTATTTCTTCATTTCAAAAAAACTGTGACCTGTTTTTATGAGAGAAATTGAATTTTTTCCAAAATTTTCTGGTTTTTCCGGTTTTGACGTATTTTTTTTGGCACTATTTTCTAATTAAAGAAAATTTTTGGATATGTGTCATCGAGAGGCATTGTCCAGGTTCGTTGTGGTTATAGTAATGTACGTTGTGTCTCATACCGTCATACACCCATTAAAAACTTTGTTTTAAGCTTTACTTTTGCAACTCGATTCCAAAAGATTACAGCTGTATAGTTTTTGTGATTAGCCGTTATAATCAGCAGCTCAGCAATTGATAATCAGCTCAGCTGTTCATTGTGATTATTGCAACGTAGTTAACAGTAACGCTTATTTTCTTATGCAAATAGTATCTGGCTGGCAAATAAGTGCAGAAAAGGTGATGAATGTGCTACTTCTCATTACATAGGATTCACTCCGCCCAAAGATCTTTTGATTTGTTATAAGTACGGCAAGTAGTTGGACACCCTCCCGAGTTTTAGGTGTAATTATAAGTATTTTTCACAGAAAATAAAAGTTCCAAATCGTCTATCCTAGGTCAAATACTCTTTCTGTGTGACGTGATTGATTCTAGGACCTCCTCCCGATCTGATCCTGAAGAAGACAGTTCGAAAAGCAGAACTAAACCGCACAGGTTATTAAGTCTGATGGTACGATAAACCTAGATTGCACCGATACGTCACCCCCTTTCAAAGTTCATATCCACCTAATTTGCTATGGATATAAACAAATTACCCAATACGGCTGACACATTAGCGCAAATTCCGAATTAACTCCGTTTTTGGGAGTTAACTTGAGCATAATCTTCATTATAAACTCCCAACAAAATGTTCGCTGGCAAAAGTCTTCAGATAAATGAACAAAAAATGCAAGAAAACGCATAGTTCTTGCAGTTTACCGCTATTTTCCGCTATAAATAGCAAGGGCAACTACCAAAATTACGATTTACCGCTACTGCACACTAGAGGCACCATAAAATAAACATTTCCCAGCGACATCTTCATTTTAAACAGCAAGTAATACAACACAAAGCACTAGATGGCTCGATTGTGAATCTTCAATTTTGTGTGTGTCAGGGCAAAATTTGGATCTGATTAAAGAAGATTTGTTGGGGATAATCTCCGTGTGTGTATCCATAGCATAAGAAGCGAACTTCGTCAATATTACTGAGTATGAACTTACATATAATAAAAACGTTAAAGAAAACCAATAGAGAGCACAATTGCGGAATGATTAAGCATCAGCTCAGCAAGGTGTAAATATCTTTCTGGCCAGCTTGCGACCCTAGAAGATAATTTAAATTTCTGGAGTTCTCTGAGGTCCATCTATCTATGGTGATATCACACAATAGATCGTACTAATGGTCGCGGTGTAATCCGGCCGTATAATAATCTTTGGTGATTGGAGTGCACTTCCAAATGGCGGTTCATGGTGAGGTTGAATATTCTCTGCATGGAGGATGACGAGGTGGAGTCATCAAATCAATTTATGCTCAGTTGCCCAGCTCACTATAATTCTCTTAGGTATCCAAGTAGGCTGCCCATCTAATATGAATGATCCCAGCATGTCCGTTAGATAATCCGCAATGATTTCTTGGTACAAATTTAAACATCTTTTATTTAGAGAATGCACGCAAATAATCATCCAGCCTAATCAGCATTCCGAAGCTTCTTCCTCAGAAACCAAACAAGACAAAAGACAAGTCAACTGTCTATAGTGCGATTTCTGTAATCTGGTGCTAGAGAAGATAGCTCGAAAAGCAGAACTAAACGGCACAAAGTATTAAATCTGATCAAACGATGAAACTAGGTTACACCGATACATCACCACCTTTCAAAGTGCATATCTATCTAATTTGCTATGGATGCAAACAAATGACTTAAGAAACGAACTTGCTAAATAATAATGAGTATGAACATACATAAAATAAAAACTTTATAGAAAACCAATTGAGCGCATAATTGCGGAATTAATATTGTTATCAAGCACAGAATGCAACTAAATTATTTTTTTACAATAATGTCTTGTATACAATGGTAAACTGCTGTGCCATACAACAACACCATCAATAACAAAAAACAAAAGAATTGACAATAAGAGCAGCAGCCGAAGCAGAAGCAGTAGAAGCAACAAAATCAAACAAAATGCTTGAACAAATTGCCGTTAGCAGCGATTTGACCCAATTATTTTTTGCAACATTTTTTTTTTTTTAGTTTCTAAGCTGCCTGTGAACACTGAATTGGCAATTGTTTGCCACAAATTCAATAACAACAACTACAATAAAAGTTCTTAAAGCAATAAAAGTAATAATAATTCGAAGTCAGTGTATAATAGTTTTGTATTGTAAATCGCAATATGTCCACAAGTGAATTGAAAATGCTTTGTGCAGTCAGGTGGCAAGGTGCCGCTGGTCCTCATTCCACTTGTCATGGTAAAAAAATTTAAACCAAAAGGTTATTACGCCATCAGATGTCAGATGTATTTATAGTTAAAATCTACATCTCAGCATGTATGACTTTTATATTTTTGTTGGTAACCCTTGGAATAACTGCAGGGTAATTTTGTATTTATCGTCAGAAAGTCGGTCAGCTTCTTAAGAGCAATGTAAGCAATTATTTTTAATTGAATTATAAGTCAGTTTTGCACTTTAATTTGACATCCGGACATGTGAATTTAGATCAGTGGTTTTTGATATTAATGTTTTATTAAAATAGCAAAAGCTACTAATTCTTTAAGTGGTGCGAAGAAGCTGGCACTAAAAAAAAAAAGAAAAAAAAAAAAGAATTGAACTAAAATAAAGCAAAATGTAAGAAAATAAAACAAAATAAATTAAAATAAAATAAAATAAAATAAAATAAAATAAAATAAAATAAAATAAAGAAAAATAAAATAAAATAAAATAAAATAAAATAAAATAAAATAAAATAAAATAAAATAAAATAAAATAAAATAATATAAAATAAAACAAAATAAAATAAAATAAAATAAAATAAAATAAAATAAAATAAAATAAAATAAAATAAAATAAAATAAAATAAAATAAAATAAAATAATATAAAATAAAATAAAATAAAATAAAATAAAATAAAATAAAATAAAATAAAATAATATAAAATAAAACAAAATAAAATAAAATAAAATAAAATAAAATAAAATAAAATAAAATAAAATAAAATAAAATAAAATAAAATAAAATAAAATAAATTAAAATAAAATAAAATAAAATAAAATAAAATAAAATAAAATAAAATAAAATAAAATAAAATAAAATAAAATAAAAAATTAAAAAATATAATATAATAAAAAAATTAGAATAAATTAATAGAAAATATAATTATAATTTATAAATAAATTGCGCATCCCCAGCTCTTTTTGGGATATATTCCTTCATATTAGCGAAAGACAGGCTTGACATCGTTTTGACTAAATATGTACTTACCCTAAAAACTCTAGTTGCGCCTTTTAACAAACAAACAATAGGTTCAAAAACTACTTGTACGTGCCACATACTAGTCAATTTCGCATGCCACATGCCACAACTTCATTCACTCAAATTAATGTGACGCGATCAATCATACAAGGCATTCACAATTGACTCAACAATCCAAATCGTCAACTACACCAACGACTTCAACGAATCGATATAAAAATATGCAATAAGTATGCAAATCAATTGTTGCCAAGCAACCAAAAGACCGTGTCGCACTCCAACCACAGCCAACAAGCAGCTGAACTGAGGCCAAAAGATCGTAGCCAAACTGCAAATGCAAAGTCAAACGGGCTGAGAAAAATTGTGTGCAATGCAATTGAATGGCGGCTCATTAGTTGTCAATTGCCGGTTGGCGCACGAACGCATGCGCAGTCAGCCACAACAGCAGCAATAAATGTTGACAACACTATGCAAAGATGCAAAAAGTGTATGGTGTATGAAGTGGGGGAGGCATATTTGGAATACAGTAGAAGTGACCAAACAATTGTTGAGTGCATAATCCGATGCTGAGACGTTTATGGAGACACAACAAATAAAAGTCATTGCAGAAGTTTGAGTTTTGCGCGCTTTGTATTGATTGACAGCGTGTCAAGTCGTTTGCATTTTTTACAACGCAGGTAAGGCTGTCAGCTTATGTGGGTAACTGACTACTGCCCACTTCATAGTGTCATGCATGCATATGTTATAACCTAGAGCTCCATAGGCGGCGCAGTAATCGATCGATCTCAACGAGCCACGCATTGCCAAATGACTACCAAATTATGCGCCTACAAATGATATCAATTTCGCTTTAGTCCAACGACAAAACGCGCAATCGCGTTCGAAATCGCTTTACCTGTACACGACGTATGCTGGAATTGAGAACAGATAGTCGGATCACATTTCGAATGCAAAAACATTTTTCAATTTCAACTCAATTTCGCACAACAATTACTTTTTAATTTTTGATTGTCATTCTCATGATTGTTGCTGACATTATTGTTTGTGGTAGCAATTACAGCGCATATTGCTGCGGATTTTGCTGCAAGTTACAGCTTTTCTTGTTGTTGTTGTTAAACATATTTGTAATTTATTTTCAAATTGTGAAACTACGCCCCCGTCTGCCAGCCGTCTGCAAATGTCACTAGATAGTTCGTGAACTGTTGTGCCTTGGGCGCACACTTGTTCAATTACTACAAAAAATAGTTGCCGCTAGCAAGTGTTGCAATAGATTTTCGCTTTCTGCTGTGTTAATAGTTGTGACACCATTGTAAGCGACTTTTGGCATTTGATAGTCATTTGGAATGTCATTTGGTTATCGTTAATTAACCAGACATTGTTGAAAAATGAACAATTTGTATTTTATACATTTTCTGAACATGAAATGGTCAGTTGAAAAATGTTTATATGTAAGGATGGTTTTCATTTACCATTTAAAAGTTTATGATTTCATGCTACATTAGTTGTGGGATTCAATTAAATTTTTCTGGATGAATTCATACCACTTAAAAAATACAAAATTCATTCGTTTCGTTTGCTTCTTTTTTCTATTCAGATACAGATGCTTTTTCGTGATAGGGCGAATACAAAAAGTCTCTGCTTTCTTAAGAATAAACATGATAATTGATAAAAAAAAGGGTAAGTCATGAAAATCTGGTTGAAATCATACTAGTCCAAGTTCAATGCTTTTTGGACTAGCATAAGACTAGTATAGGGACTAGTTCATTTTATGGAAATAATACCAGTCCAGGTTGAACTAGTATGGAAGAGGTATTTTACAACTAGTATAATTCTAGTATATCATTACTAATAACTCAATGGTATGTTCTGGTCGAAATCTGATAATTGACATTTCGTAGGACATCGACACGTAAAAAATACCTGTTGCTTATATGGAAAAAAGACAAAACACTGACTGGTTGGGCCCAGTGCAACAACTAGTTGTAAAGTATGTTTCAACTAGTTCCTTTCGCTGGAGGGTATGTACTTCTTCTTCTTATTATCTTTTATTTTATTTAAACTTAATTTTTTTCTTTTATTTTTTTATTTTTTTTTTTTATTTTTTTATTTTTTTTTAAATTTTTTTTTTTTTATTTTTTTTTAATTTTTTTCTTTTAATTGTTTTTTATTTTATTTTATTTTATTTTATTTTATTTTATTTTATTTTATTTTATTTTATTTTATTTTATTTTATTTTATTTTATTTTATTTTATTTTATTTTATTTTATTTTATTTTATTTTATTTTATTTTATTTTATTTTATTTTATTTTATTTTATTTTATTTTATTTTATTTTATTTTATTTTATTTTATTTTATTTTATTTTATTTTATTTTATTTTATTTTATTTTATTTCAATCCATTTGTATTTTTTCTATTTAAGTTTTTTTTTTGGTTTTACTTTATGTTATATTATTTTATTTTGTTTTATTGATTCCAAAAATGAGGCTGACGACGTCTAAAAATATTGACCTACATAATTTGAGCAATTTGGGAATTAAATGCAATATTAACAAGTAAGGAAGTCTAAGTTCAAGTAAACCGAAATAAATACCCAGCAGTAGTTTTCATATGATTTTCGAAATTTTCCATTTCGGAAGTGGGCGTGGTTGTCGAATTTTCAAAAATGCCTCCCTTAAAAGTGGGGGGTGCCACGCTCACTTTAAAAAATTTATGAAAAAATTATAAGAGAATGACCAGGGAGATTCACCTATAAAATTATATCATTTTAGCCATTTCAGCCACCGAGATATGTCAATTTATGGGATTTCGGACCTGTACATAAAATTTCATGCAAATATCTCAATTTTTACTCAAGTTATCGTGTATACGGACAGAAGTGCGACGGTCATATGCCTTAATAAACTCCTCTTTTCAACCTAAGAACTTTCATATATGGAACTCGTACCGTTATGTGGAAAAATTACAATAACCTTGCACTAGTACTAGTACGCTGGTTATAAAAAGACTGGCAGACTATTATTTGGCAAAAAAAAAAGAAAGTTCATTTAAACTGAGCATTCAAATATGTTTCACTATTTTGCATGTATTCCGTTACAACAAAAGTCATTAAGTTTAATCTCGTAAGTGTCACGTACTCGTAAAACTCAGAAAACAAGTGGCGCTTTTTATCTCAATGCAAATGTGCACACATTGTTGACACCAATTCATTTTATGTTGGTCATTTATTTTTATTGTTTTTTGGTTTTGATTACAATTAAAAAAATTCCGCATGGAACTGATTGTTCATGGCTATGAAAGCTTTCGTCGACAAAGCAACGGCAGCAAATGCGCCAACAAAACGAAACATTACAAACCATTTTTCTTATACATATGTACATATCGGCAATGCCATAGGCCGTGTGCATGTAAATAATGTATACCAATGCCTGTATAAATACGCTACACACTTTCGTTTTCATCACTGACCAACAAGCCCACTGTTGAATCAGCCT